>OX457037.1:76169379-76184379 GCA_949752735.1 Lumbricus terrestris
GACGACACTATCAAATTACTTTTATATATCAGTTGCACTGCAACTGATATTAAACAGGAAACTGATGGGTCAACGTGTAGTGCAGCGTTTCCCAAAGTGGGTTCCGCGGAACCCAAGGGTTCCGCGGGGCGAGCACAAGGGTTCCGCGAGAAGTTGAGAAAAAAAGAATTTTTTTGAGAAATTTTACTGCAACACAGCAGCTTTTGAAAATGCACTGGAAGTTTGAAGCTAGCGTCAGTTGTCTTTCGTGTTTTGTCCTCACTCGACCTTTCAGTGATTATTAGCAATTCAATTACTATGTATAATGTTATAAGCTTATGGTACACATCACTGCTGAACGTAGTAGCCTAACGTAGGTCAGAGGTTTAGGCCTAAGTATGAACGGAGATGCAGTCATCTTTGTAATTGTTATCTCGACAAAACCAGCCAGACCACCGTTAAACGCAAGTTTTAAAAGAATCTCCAAGTCATATATATCTTGCAGCAGTAGCAACAAATAATGATTTTTATTTGTTTACGTAGGTTAAATCTTTGCCAAAATTGAGTAACTTCTACGTAAGCAAACTGGGTTCTAAACCTCTTTTATTTAATTAGAAACGTGGAACGCTTTTAAAGCTCACACGATTTTTAATGGACAATGTTCTTGAGGAAACCATCGTTCAGAAATTGCATATCATATTATTCACGACCTGAAAGCGAACTTGGTTCAATACTTTCTTTTCATGAATTACGATAATAGGCCTAATCGCCAAGGATACGAAACCATTCAATAAAGGTGAAAAGCAGCCAACTCTTCTAACGGAGACTATATATATACGAACTTCTTATTGACATAGCGTGAATGAAGCAGAATTCGAATGAGCCTTCCTCACATTCTAACCTCATGTAGGGCATACTCTCAGTAGGATCCACAAATCGTGGTTTTTAAAACAGCGCAATTTAGTGTATTCAAGTATGTATGCTTATAATAATTATTAGTAGCCTTTGCTTCCCGTGCGTTCTGCATGATTCAGTGCGTATAGTTGAGATTGGGGTTCCGCCAGAAAATATTAGAACGCGAAGGGTTCCGTGGCCCAAAAAGTTTGGGAAACGCTGGCACTGTAGTGAATTATAATGTACTCTTTACACTGATGTTCACAATGTCAGATTTTTTGATTTAGTAAAATTAATGTAATTGGTAATAACTCTAATTTTTTTTCTTATTCTCACATATAATCTAAAGATCAAACTGTGGGATTTGATGTGGACATTCCAACAATTTTCCCTAATGTTTCTTGATTCACGTATTAGAATTTATCAGCCTGCATACATGTATATACTGTGTTCCCATTATAAGGCTTGATAATAATAATTTATTTGTAATATAATTATACTTCTGTCAGACTACCTGTCTCTCTTTTTCTTTGTAACTCTTTCTGTCTCTGTCTCTGTCTCTCTTTTTATTGTCTTTTCTGCCTGTCTCTATTTTGTTGCTGTCAGCCTGTATGTCTCATTGGTTGTATTTGTATGTCCCTCTTTCTATCTGTTTCTTGCCCGAAATGACTACTCTGTTGATATAATATATCTCATACCGTTTCTCCCTCACACTATCACAGTTCACTCTCTTTGAATCCGTCTACCTTTCTCTCTGTCTATATATTGCGTCTGTCTCCTTGGTTATCTGTCTGCATCCTTGTCCATGTTGCTTATCATGCCAGTGTATACGCCGGTACGACCCGGTCCATGGAACTTACTTGGTACCTTCCCTTTTCAACATATATACCCAACGTTCAATTGTATACCGATTCAGTGGAATATTGATGTCGGTTACTTTAACTGCCAACCTCCCTGCAGTCCGTTCCTCGCTCAATGGTTTCACTTCCTAGTATATTATAGGCAACACTACAGATGTCCTGAAACCGTTGCCATACTGCAGTGCAGTGCAGTGCAGTGCAGTGCAGAAACCGTGCCGATAATTTCTGTCGTTTATTTTCCTGAGCAGCTAATCAGTCGAGTAGATGTTTTGGTTTTGTCGGTCGCTTAATGACTTATAAATATTGGCGTTGACGATGATGTAATTGGTCGTTGCAGTGTGTATCCTGATTGAGTTCTGCTGGTAGGAATAGCAGCAAGTGCAGTCCAGCCATTCACGGGGTGCTATAGATTCATTCGTTCATACCATTTATATAGCACCTCTCGATAGGTTGTTTCTCAGAGGAGTTTCCATACCACTTCCGCCGGAAATGATAATGTTATCCTGTTGTTATAATCTGGACACCTGGTGTATATGTTTAATATGATACAACTGTAAGTAGATACCATTATTATACAAGTGTAATTGGGTATGCCATTGCAGCACAATACATTGCAACTGTTATTAGATACCATTGTTGTATGTAACATAATACAACTATGCCATTACTATGCAATACAGTATGACTGTTGTAATTATAACACACTACCCTTCGTACAGGATCGGATATTATACACATTGAAGCCATGGATGGACAACTATTAGAGACGACATGGACACCAAAGAGTTTGAAGTTAGACTGTTGAAGAGAAAGGCAGTTACGACAGGAGAACCTCTGAGAACATGAGGAAGTATACAGTTCTAGAATGAGAAAACAGCAACTGTCAATGACTATATCTCATGGTGGAGCAAAATGTAGAATTAAAAGAACTCTTATTTGATATTGCATTTTTTTTATCTCCAGTTGGGATGTGCGCATTGGAGTCTGACAGGCATTAAGAACAGAAAACTGACTGGGATACGTAGGTTTTAGTTGCAGTGCATGTCGGTTTCAGTATCGCAGAGTTGCAAACGTGGGAAAGTGTGTAGAGTTCCTGTATAAAGTGAAAAACCCCTGAGTTGCATCAACCTCCGCTTCATGTGAAAGATCAACATCATAAAAAAATCTTGTGTAATAGTCGTCATTTTTGATTATTTGATTTGAGAAATTATAGAACTAAATTATACAATACCCTTAACTTCAATGGGATGCTGGATTCGAGCCGTTCTGCTTGTGTATGTATCCGCTTGGTGGCATTGATCTGTTATACTTGGGATTACCTTTGTGGATGGGGGCTATTTGGAAAAACCCTGGAATAAAGAGCCCTCATATTGGTATAAAATAAATGAGAGTTTGTTCAATACAAACAGTCGAGACAGTTATAAATTAATTTAAAACTGTTGATCCAGGTTGACTCACTTGACTGTTGGGTATTTGACTGAAATTAATGGGGTAGGCTATTTGCTTTGTGGTAGTTGCAACTGTGGGGCATTTATCCCTCATGCATCCAAATCATGGTATGAAAGTTCAGTACAACTCCAATTTAATCTTTAACTTTAATAAACAGACCTGCTTCATTGAGGTTCCCACATGCTGAATTTAATTGCACCCTCACTTTCTTTATGCTATTGAGCCTATTGTCCATTCTCCTGTAATTATAAATTTCAATTCCTTCATTTTATGTATATATAATGACAAAATTGCCTCCTCTCTGTAGGCCTATACGTTCTACATGGGTTATGGGAGCTTTACTTTACCAGAAAACTTGCAGAAAATTTAATGTGTGCTCTATAAATGTAGATTGCTGGTCATCAATGGGTGCGTATTTCCCCTGCTGTCACGATGGCAAACAAGCACACAAGCACACGTTTTTATATACCTATGATTGTTTTATGGGTTTTTTGATTTTGTTAGCTGAATGGTTGATTATGTGGTACTTGTTGATTACGCAATTACTTGTTCCGTGCACCAATCCGGTTGCTGGCGTTTTTACAACCTGGTCTACAACATTATGACTACCTAGTTGTAGCTATAAAGTTATAAACTTTCCCATGGCCAGGGCACGGGGAGGTAATTCCCCCTGAGTTCGACCCATGATGAGGGTGAGACAGAGTGCGACCGGAAAGTAGACAATGGGTAGATAGTAAAACAATGGACGGATCGCAAATCCCTAAAATTAATGTGGTCAGGTCTTTGGCTACATGCTGTTTGATATTCTCTGGTTCTATATATCCGCCAATGAATTGAATGTTGAGTTACTGTCCTCGTGTAATGATGTCCTCAGGGCCTTGCCCGAAGTATATCTCTGAAAGCCGTGATCTCTTAAACTTCGAGTGTTGAAGGATTTTCTCTCCCTATATGCTCCATGGAAAAGGAAGTTTTCTTGGTTCCGTTCAATAGTCTAGTGCTGCAACTATGAGGCGATTGGACCCGTGGTACGGAACTGCCTTTTATTTCGAAATGCACTTACACCCGGAGACTCTATCCGAAATCTTTCTCACTAAGCTCAAAACTGATCTTTTGTTGTTGCATTGGATCTGGAGCGCCTCCGAGTAGTGTCTTTGAAAGTGCGCTAGATAAATTTTCGAATAATTAATTTATTAATAAATAATGATAATCTTCAGATTTTTTGGGTTCAAACGTCCAATGATGTCACTGCAATCAGTACAAATAGAAATAATAATAATTCTATTCAACTCAGGTAACAAATATTAATGATAATAATTGGGACTGAGGATTTTAACGATAAATTAATCAGTTGAGAGTTTGTACATTGAAAGTAGAAATTAAGTTAGCTAATTCAGTGACTTTGTATTTTGGACAGTTTTTTCACGTCCTTATAAAAATTATAGTAACGTAGACCAAATTAATCGAAAATTTAGGTTATTAGTCCATTAAAATTATTTCAATCAATAATGACATCTCTGAACTTTTCTCTCTCATTAGGGACTATACTTGCCTCAGGTAATCATGATTACTAATAATGCTTATAGTAGAGGCGCCATGTAACGACATGGCTGTGTAACGGCGCCATAGAAATTGTTATTATTTACATTTTTATTATTATTCCTAATATAACTATGATGATTATTATTTTTATTAGCAATAGTCATAGCAACGAACCCTCATTGAGCAGTCTTCTGAGAAGGACAGCACACAGTACTCGAGATGAATTGAAGATTACTCGCCTACTTACTATCTTATAAGCTTACATAATTATCTTGACCCAGTACATCCTCCCTCCCCTCCATTCCTCCCACCCTCCCTTCCTTCATTCCTCCCTCCTCGTGGAAACTATTAATTCAAGATGACGTTGTCTTTGTCGTTGTCGTCGTTGTTGCTATCGTTGCAACATCTCTGATTTCATCTTATGGATGTGCATTGTGCAGGGGAGCTTTCTTTTGTCTTCCAATTATTCAGACTTCCTTGGCGCTTGGACCATCTCGATTCCCTTAAGGAGTTTCAAGCACCCGGCGCCTTATTATAGCCTCACCCTCTCTGTGTCTCTCCGTTTGTCTGCCTCGTTATATCTGCTTGTTTGTCTGTGTTACACTCTGTGTCTGTCTATGTTGTGTCTCTGTCTGTCTGTCTGTCTGTATGTTTGCTTGCAAGTAATTTATTTCGTCTGTCTGTCTTTGCCTCTGTGTTTGACCGAGTGCTTTTCTTCGTGTGTCTATCTGTGAGTCTGTCCATTTGACTGCATCTCTCTGTGTGCCTGTCTTTCTCTGTCTGTCTGTCTATATGTATTTCTTGCTGTCTGTATGTCTTTAAGTTTGTGTCGCTCTGAGTTTGTCCTTTTATGTCTGCCAGCCAGGCGTGTCTGTTTTTGCCTCTGTGATTGTCCTTATGTTTGTCTTTATGTGGCCCTTATGTGGTCTTTGTCTAACTCTGTGTTTTCTTGCATATTCCTTCTGTCCGTCATGTGTTCCTGTTACTATCTTTCACTCTGGGTATGTTTCTCTGTCTCTTACTATATTAGACCTCTTCTTCTCTATATACATGTATGTTTGAGTGTGTTTGACTGTTGTGTGTCATTTTCTGTGTCCTATACCATTATATACATGTCTTCTACTTTATGCTTGCTACTGTATGCCTGTCTGTCTTTTCCTGTGTGCTTCCTTCATTGTCTGTCTTTATTACCCTCTCAAGACCTCTGATCACCTCCTTTGTCCCCTTGCGTTCCCACGTGATGAGTGTTTACGGGCGACCGATCGTTGACTAATATCTGACGATAACATCTCACGATGTGTCCGCCACACATATTACACCCACCCTGCCCAGTGCCCAGTGCCCACCCTTCTCTCCAACGGTCAGTCAGTCCAAGTCCAGTCTGTGGCGTTGGAAGAAACCATTGGTAAACCGTCAATGGTGAGGTGGACAGTTGCTATCAAGTCATCTACTCATCGAGTCCTAGGTGTACTTTGGACTAAGAGAATCAAGGAGGAGATTGAGAGGAGGCATGACGAGGAACGAGAATCATGTACCCCGGGGTTTATTTTCGCGACAAATGCCAGACCTTAACTTCCAACCAAAGATGATGGAAACTTTATAGAAGCAGTTTATATAGAAAATGCGAAACGCGACGCTTTTCCGAAAACCTTGGTCAACTGATTTTGTCGCTTGTCGGCTTGCTGAAGATCGAGCAAACACCCCTCCCATTCCAAACGGTATCCTGGCCACGGCCTTGAGTAAGCCAGATCTTCAACATGTCAACGCCTATACTGGGGAAGTAGACGGTTAGCCCATGGTGACTCGATAATACACATATAATTTTTGTTCGCCAAAACAGTCACGTGATTATAATTATGTAAGGTTAAACTTGTAGATTATTGCAAGGAATGGAATGATTGGAGCTATCACTTAAGTCCTAATTGCCAAGCATGGTTTTTAGACATCATGTGACTGTCTTTGCTTTTTACACTCTTTAGCGACGCCCTCTGTCTAGTACCTAGGTCACACACGCACGCACGCACGCACGCACACACGCACACACACACACACACAAGCACGCGCGCACACACACGCACATACTCTGAGCTCGAACAATACATTGGGGCTAAGGCACTCATGCCTCCCTCGCCTGCACCCTGTCTCCATTCGTCCTGACTCAACTATAATATGGAGACAAAGGGACAAAGTTAGATGGATGGGGTGCAGCATGGGTCGAGATTCTTGACGCCAGGTGCTTTCAGGTGACCTATGACCCAAACCGAATCCGGGTTTGGATTGATTATATTTTAAGTGAATTATAGAAAGCCCCAAATAGGAAGTGCTGCTGGCCCCACTGGCCCCATATAATAAATGTCTGTTCAACCCTGTCACGACGTTTCCAATGCAGATATAATTATACACTTCCCACTGCAGCCGGAATCAAAACCCTTAGAAAACAATAATTAGACTCACGCTCTTAAACTTTACACCGTAATTGCCTCAATTATATTATGCATAGTATATATATATTATATATATGTGTGTATATACACACATGGATATGTATGTGTAGGTGAGTGTGTGTGTGTGTGTGTGTGTGTGTGTGTGTGTGTGTGTGTGTGTGTGTGTGTGTGTGTGTGTGTGTGTGTGTGTGTACGTGTGTGTGTGTGTACGTGTGTATTGGTGCGTTGGTTTTCACCATAGATGTAAAAAACGTTTTTTTCCGTTTTTTATTCACTCCCAAAAAACGTCGTTTTTTTCGTTTTTTATTTTTCCCATCGTTTTTTATCGTTTTTTATTTTTTCTTTAACTTTATTTATTCATTTACTTTCGGTTATTATTTTCCTTAATTTTAATTTTTTCGGATATTCCTTATGTTTTCCGCCAACTCTCAAGAATTCGGCTAACTAAAGTCATTATTTCATCCTTTAACATCATCATTTAAGAGATAGCCTTCGTGTAGTAGGTTCCTAATGAATGTTTTCAAGGTTAAAATGCGGTTTTAGATGCAGCAAAGTCAAATTATTTACCGTTTCCGTTTTTTATCGTTTTTTTGTCGTTTTTTATTTTTTCGAAAAAAACGACGTTTTTTTCCGTTTTTTATTCCGTTTTCATCGTTTTTTACATCTATGGTTTTCACACACAAACACACACGTACATCGTTATATTTAATAATGGCTTATATTAATTTTATGATTTTATTCAATATACATACTCATACATAGTACTCATGCACAATTGATTAGCCTTATATGTAATATCTTTTATAATTCTGTATATATATATACGACTATACGTCTTAAATTAATTAGCGTATAATTTGAGTTAATTGATTGTATCTAAATTGTCTTTAGTAATTTCTATGTGCATCTTAATTACCTAATTAATTTGATTATTATTATCGAAGTGACTAGCGGACCGCCAGGCGGCTGTCGTATTTCAATTACTAGCGGACCGCCAGTCACATGTAACCTGTCACATGACCCGAGTCACGAGTCTTCATTCTTGAATAATGGCGGCAGTTACCGATTGCTTGTTTTATGTCGGACAAAAGTTTTCTTGTTTTTTCTTGTTTTAAGGACAGAGTAAGTAACCAATCTTCATTTACATGATAGGGTTAGGGTTAGGGATAGGGTAGGGTTAGTCACAAGAACATTTTCTTCAAAAATCGAACTTCAAATTACATAATAAAATTCGTTATGGCATGGCCGCCATTCGCGGATTCAGCATGAGACGGCCGCCTGGACTCGTGACTCGGGTCATGTGACAGGTTACACGTGACTGGCGGTCCGCTAGTAATTGAAATTCGAGGGCCGCCTGGCGGTCCGCTAGTCACAGCCTATTATTATAATTGTTATTGTTATAATTTCGGTGCCTTGAAGTTTCTATTGCAATTTACAAACGTCTGTATAATTTTCTAGAGACAGATAGACAGACAAACAGACAGACAAGCAGACAGACAAACTGACTGACTGGCAGACATAAGTCAGGGATACAGACAGAGACGGATATAAAGATATTGATAAAGAGACAAGACGGATTGACGGACAGACAGAACAACAAAAACACAAAGACACATAGATATACTTAGACTGAAATGGATAGAAAAAAGACAATCTTGAGACATGCATGCATACATGTACACATACTTATACATACGTGTGCACGTGCATACAGATATGCATACATATACACGCATACTTGCTTGCATGTATATTTACAGTCAGTAAGAGACAGAGAGAGACAGGAAGACAGACAAAGGATCAGAAAAAGGGACATATTCAGGCAGACAGAGGTAATTGGGCAGGAAGATAATAGAGATGACAAAAATAGAGACACACAGAAAGACACATACAAGGACACATGGACTGACAACAACAGACTTGGACAGACATACAGACAGACAGACAGAGGGATAAATCAGAACTTGGGATTTATGGGGTTTTGAACGTTTGACTGCAATGGGTTGCAATAAGCTTAAAAATGAGTCACCCGTCTATATATGATATCAGCCTTGCAGTCGTCTGGGCCCTCTGGGGGTCTGGTCTGCATGCACCCCCTACACCAAGTTGTTCTGTGGACTCTGAACTTTGGGGTCGAACAGTGCCTAAAGTGTGGAAAATAAGTGCCTGGACGCCCCTTACCTCTCCAAAAGAAGTGCATGGACGCCCCTAGCCTTTCTAGTCTGTGCTCGCCAATAAGTGGCTGGACGGCGTTCAGATTTTAAAATAAGTGCATGGACGCCGTCCATGACCGTCCAGGCACACTCTAAGCCCTGGGGTTGAATCTCTGAATTCTGCTGCCATCACTCAATGCAACTTATACTGTCATCGTATCAGTGAGACCTATTATGTCATCATTATAGTCGTCGTTGTTAGTAAGCTTATAAGGTTGACGCCGTCATCATTACGTTCACCAATAATGTCATCACTTGTATCATCATCGTCGTTGTCGCTATAACTGTCATTGTCGTTATCATCATCATCAATTATAGTCATCCATGCATGTTGTCGTCATTGTCGTCGTCGTCGTCATCATCATGCTTGTCATAGTCCATCGTCGTCATCACCATTGTCATGATTTGTCATCATCAGCGTGGTCGTCGTCAAAAACCGTCATTATCACCGTCGTGGTCATCATCGTCGTCGTCGTCATCATAGTCGTCGTCATCATCATCATCATCATCATCATCATCATCATCATCATCATCATCATCATGCCAACTGCTTCCCCAATCACGATCATCGTCTTTAAGTGCATCTTCATAATTATTCACCTTTATTACATTCCGTTGATCGACAAAAGGCGCTATGTAATTGTTCATGCACAAACGTGCATCATTGACATTGAGTAGGCCTATATACATATTATACAGCCCTTGTTGGCTCTGTTCGATTCAATGCATCCAATGCAGAACTAGAAAACACCCCATGCACTAGAATAAATGATCAGCTCCTCACTGTATACGGTATGCGTAGTATCGGATGACCGATGACGGTTAGAACCAGTTAATGATGACGTACGATGATGGCTGCAGAGTGGCAGCCATTGCCGAGTCAGATACGGAACGTGCATTAGGTAAATTCGGCGATTGAGCGAAGTGTGAGAAAGGCTCGACACCTGTGGCTCGTTGGTTGTAACTGTAGATTAGGACCATCGAAGCGGGAAAGATTGTTGCGTTAGGGATACGCAGATATAGACGTACATATACACTGCGGTAGAGTTTCAGAGACATACATGAAGAAAGGGAGTCAAAGAGAGACAGAGAAACGAACGGAGTGAGACAGAGGAAGACACTGCAGAGAGACATGCAGACATGACAATGGTTTCCTTTCTTAATTACATTCTGCAGATCATTTAATCGATGGCTAATCATTGCTGTCCTCGATCAGCTCATGTATCTAAAATACCTTATTTTTAATTGTGAGTGTATTGCGTCTACATGTGTCATGATAATTATAATATGATCTTGATTGAATGCTTGAAAATTAATAGATTGGTTGAAAATAATTTCTATCGACGTCAGAGGCCTGTGTTGTCATAAGATGTAAATTACGGATAATCTCTCATAATAATTCGTTTGATCGACCTCACGTACATGTAAGACAATGACGTCATTGTGTCAATGAACAACTGTAAGATGTCGCAAAACACTGACTGATACATTTGCTATTATCATCAAATATTCGGAGCTGCATCTATAGGCACCTTCGTATCAGTTTATTCCGACTATATAAAAAGGTTTAATTTCGCTTAATCGTGAGATATATGGGCACACCAGCCGCATAATTATGTCATCGGAATTAATGCTGAGAACTTGTGAAATAGTTTCTCTCGACATCAACGCTCGTGAATAAGATGGTGCGCTGCGTTTGGCTCTCAAGTAGTGCCTTGAATGGCTGGAGTTGACAGTTACGATAACGATTTCGAACGACCTTATAGCAGCCTATAAATCTATACTATATTTCTGAAAGTTTGTCATTCTGTATGTCTGTCCCAAAAAGGACTCTGAAACCGCATGCTTTTGAATGAAGAAATTTTTTTGCATGTTTTTACGCGAATTTGTTGGTCAGCGCGACTATTTTATATATTGTATGCTGCTCTTGACGTCATGTTTGAGCTATCCAAGGCTCTTTAAGTTAAGCGCAGAAGCCAGTAGGAGAGTAGGCGAAAAGGAGCCCCAGACATTATCACCGCAGAGGAGGAGAAGGTCATAATTCATTCCATGCATGCATAGGGGCATAAGTTATTATTATTAAGCTTATAAATATTATGAGCGTGGGACGGGAGAGTTCGGAACGAAAGTGGAGAAAAAAAGGAAGGGTGGGAAGAAGGGTAGAGTAGAGAGGGAGCGTTCGATGATGGGATGGTATAGGGTGGGACTAGGGTGGAGGCGGGGCGTGGGCTGGGCAAAAAAACAAATTTTCGGCAACGTCCGGTAACCCAGAAAGGTGGATGGTGAGTGGTGCTGAATGGGATTGGTGGGGGTTTGGGCGGAGATAGGATGGGGCAAAAGAATCGATATTTTTAGGGCAACACCGGGTAGCTTATTTCCAAAATGTACATGGCAGCTGCAACCGCAGGGTTTTCAGCCAATCGCGTGTCATGGTAGGGGAATACAATGTGGGAGAGGCGAAGACCATAGGGGGGAGAAAGTAGTTGATGTTAGCAGTTATTGGTGAAGCTGTAGGCTATTAGCTTGACCAACAACTGCTAAAGAAGCAACGCAAAAATCTTAAGAATCTAATGACGACACTAACCCTAACACTAACCCTAACCGACCCTCACGACGCAAAAATCTTAAGAATCTAATGACGACACTAACCCTAACACTAACCCTAACCGACCCTCACGACGCGAAACCTTATATACCCTATAGCCACAGTATGCTATAGCCTACGCGAACGACACCTATAATAGGTCTTCTATGTTATAGCCATGCTTAAATTTAACGATAAAGAGCGCTAAAGTGAGACATAATTACCTGTGCAAAATGTTCCTCCATACGTAGGGTCATTTGTAAGAAATTTTAAACCTTTTACATTGCAATTCGTCTAAAATCGTTAGAGCCTGCCCACACGCACGTGTTGTTTATAGTTTACAAAGGGATGGTCAGAAATTGTACTCGACAACCTCCTCCCCCTACGGTCTTCGCCTCTTCCACATTGTATTCCCTATGTGATTGGCTGGTTGCAGCTGGAATGTACATTTTGGATATAAGCCACCGGGTATCACAGCTTGTACGTTTTATATACGCCGCCACTTTAGACACCTTCAGATCACGTTTGTTCCAACGATATATAAGTTTCACGTTTTCGTTCAATTGCATGTGAAATCGCCTAAGTATAAAATTTAATGAATTTGCAAAAGCAAACGAATTGGCATAACTTGTGTAGTTGATTGATATTATCAACTGTTTTAAAAACATTTACTGTAAATAAATGAACACTGATGACATTAGAACAGCGGTTCTCAACCTGTGGGTCGCGACCCCCACGGGGGTCGCCTGACGATTTGCCAGGGGTCGCCTGATCCCTTCTGAAATTTGCAAAGAATGTAGGCTACACATTATACTAGCGATTTCAGCGTTTTCTACTATAGCAACTTCATATAAATTATTTTTAGCTGGCTTATAGTTATGCAGTGAACTATTACATAGCTTGCAGCAGCTAATTTAATTTTTGCCATTTTTGTTTTAAAATGTAAATTCCACTTTCACCATTCTTCTAAAAGATGGAACAATATTCTGTTTGCTCATCGAATCTATCATGCTGTCCGCTAGTCAGGCCAATACATTGGCGGAGACTTTTGAGACAATCATGTGCATTAACTGCAGAGAGGGCGGTCTCCCGAAACTTGTTGTGGCGACTGAGCTGCTTATAGTCTCCCCAATATTTCAGAAATATTCAATAAATATCATCATTAATTTCTGTGTCTATAAAGTGGAAAAAATAAGTGCCTGGACGCTCCTTACCTTTCCGAAGGAAGTGCCTGGACGCCATCTACCTTTCCAGTCTGTGCTTGCCAAGAAGATTTTAAAACAAGTGCATGGACGCCGTCCATGACCGTCCTGGCACACCTTAAGTCCTGATTTAAAATTTAATTTCTACCTTGTTATCCGCTGTTTATCCAGAGTAAACAATTTGGTTAAGATGCCAGTATAAAATGCTATCATTATCGTGTGCAAATAAAAAATTTAAACAATGAGGATGAAATATTTATTGAAATCTTAAACCACATTCTTGAGCACTGAAATCACGAGTTGAGAACCGCTGTCTTAAGCCATGCCAGCGCTGAAATTATGGGGCGGTTTTTTTGACAACACAGCTTAAAATGCGACCATTGTGAAGTGGACATAAAAATAGTATTAATAAGAGGGACACTTTTTGAAGATTTGAACTACGACTAACATCAAATAAAATATGATGACCAATTTTGCTAAAATGACAGCCTAAAATGCCACCATTGCATTGTGGAAATTTAAAAACTTTTGACAACGGGGACACATCCCCTTTTCAAGCCCCTTCCCTGCTCGTCGCATTCATAAAGAGCACAAATAACGTTTACAAAATTGATAGCCTCCAAAAACGAATGGGCTAGGTTAAAAGAGTGTCAAGAAAAGAAGAACTAATGTAGAATTTTCAGAGTGGCCTAATGTTTAATAGATGCAGCATTAATAGAGAAACTACAACGTTTTATTAGTCATAACATTTTGTCGGCAGAATCGATGAAATCCATCGAATAAACTGAAGCGCCATTCAGATACTAAACATCGTAGCCTAACTATGCTGGAAAGCATCAATGGACAGTATTTTTTTAGAACAGCTGATGATGCCACAAAGGCACACTTGAGATGGGGGGTAGTTCCAGCAACAAGGCGTGGCAGTTGTTGAAGTGTCACAAACTGAATAGACGTATGAAACTTCTACTTCAAACTGCCGAATAGGTAGCTCTCATGTAGATTCGCCATTCAAAGCCAGGAAACCTCACACAATTGCCAAAAGCAGTTTCGAATAATGAAGTGAAATGCATGACAATAGACAATGGTGGCAATACGCAGTGACAAAGTTAGAAACGCGAACAATTTTGTTGTTAGGGGTCGTGACAACTTTTGAAATCTTACCAAGGGGTCGCCGCACTAAAAAGGTTGAGAACCGCTGCATTAGAACGTTATGTTAAGACGAAGTTAAATGGTGTAAATTGGACAATATGAATTCATTTTCTACTGCACTGTATATGCTGTAAATTGTCGTCAACGGCCTTTGATGTCAAACGACGACGTTAAACCTTCAATTGGACAAATAAATAAATTCAATTGCATGCAATGTCTAAAATACCACACATTTTGGTGTATACAATGCAGCGCTTATGTCGACCACTTTAAGGGTCCATAATCCCCATATATTACGTATGCGCAACGCAGAAAGTTGCAGTTTCGACTCCTCCCCTTGTTGCAACTCGTACATTTTGCTGACCCTATAATGCCTATATGCGTACTTACAAACAAGCCTAACCCCTCCCTATAAAAGTTTAAATATAATCTATAAAACATTTATTTTACCTTAGGCTATTATTTATTTTTGTTAAACATTATATTGTGCTAGCTAAAATTTGTGAACTGTCTGTTATGGCCTACTGTTCAGATATGAACAGAATTTAAAAATTATGTACGTTAGCGCCATCGGACGACTATTAATATTATATGCCTTAGGATAATATAGACTAGTGCTATGAATGCGGTCGTCATAATTGTAGATTATTTTTGCGTACGTATATTTTGTCGAGACCCCGCCCCGTG
>OX457037.1:76189379-76444379 GCA_949752735.1 Lumbricus terrestris
ATAGATTGTAAGCTTACTGAATTTGCGCAAGGTTTTTTTTAGGACGGTGGTGGTGGTAGTGATAATGATGATGACGATGACGATGACGACGACGACGACAATGATGATGATGATGATGATGATGATGATGATGATGATGATGATGATGATGATGATGATGATGTCGACGTTGTTGATGATTAGTAGTCTAATATTGCCTGAAAGATGAGACGATATATGTGGCGCCATCAAACGACCGAGACGGAAGAAATATGTATGAGTTAGACTACTAATCATCAACAACGTCGACATCATCATCATCATCATCATCATCATCATCATCATCATCATCATCATCATGATTTGAATTATAATTTTAGCTGGTTTGATTCATTTTAGTATTGAGCAAAGATAAACTTAATGTTTAATCAGATTTATAATTTCCTTGGATTTGTCTCTATCGTGTTTATTGTTTGTTTGTTTGTTGTTGTTGTTGTTGGTTTTTTTTTGTGGGGTTGTTTGTTTTTTCCCCCAAATAATTCTGTAATAGATGAAACAGACATTGAAAAATGTTGCTCTTTCTATTATTGTTCAATGTTCATGTCTCTAAATGATGGATGAATACTTTGATTTTTATTTTAATGTTGAATATCTAATCCGCCAATAATTTCATTGTTGGTCAATGAATGTTCAAAATTGCTTGTAAACATGCGATAAATATTTGATGTTAATCTAATTAAGTAACCTAGATGTTGTATTATGTGAACATCATGAAATGTGCAAATGTATAATAATATTGCCATCAAACTTCGGAAAAAGGAAACGAAAACAGAGAGAAAAAGGACAAAAACTGCTGAACAGTTGAACAAAAGTGAATAGACATACGTTAAAATCTTTAAAGACGTCAACAGCCTTTGTAGCTATAAGATGTCGTTAAACTGCTGATTAATAAATAAAATGTGGGCCGCGGTGGCAAAACCGTAGCTAGGGTGTGTTTTGGGTGTTTGAACACCCCCCCCCCCCCAATGGAAAAGGTAAAAAAAATAATAGAATGCATTTAATATAGCACATGATGTAACAACCATGAAATAAAACCATGAAAACACCCCCGAAATAAAAAAAAATTGAAAAATAGAATGAATTGATTTAGGTCGGATGACTAAAAAGTCATCATTTGTTCGGACGGAAAACTGAAGAAACACCCCCGAAAATCAAATCCTAGCTACGGCCTTGCGCGGTGGTATAGTTGGTAAAAGCAGCCGGAAGGTTGCAGGTTTGTATCCACCTCAAGTCACCGCGTAGGGACCTTGGGCATTGACAAGTCCTTCACTCGCATGAATTGCTCAGCGATTCGTCGTGAACTCCGATGCAGTGACCGCTCTGTAGTCGGGAGCGCCTCTGAGTAGTGAGGCTGAAGGGCCGCTATAGCAAGTGCACATACAAACAATAAACGGCTATGCGGAAACAAAATTTACAAGATGGTATATCTAAATATTGGCTTATAATTATATATTGCTGCAAATCCTCAACTACATGTATTCGAATTGACTAAATATACTTCACACCTTCAAATTAGTTTATTCCGACGCTATATATAAGTTGCATTTTCATCCATAATTTAATATTTTGCACTGCCGAGTTCGAATGCCACCCATAGCTCTCTCAACCTAGATCTAGGTTTTTCGGTCTTGTATAGGTTTATATTCGTTTTTTGTCAAGATAAAGTTTTTTGTCACGGGGGCTTTTCGAAAAATAGAGATTTTCGGTATAAATATACGAAAGACGAGTGAAACGAATTCGAGGATTTCAGAAAAATGTCTTATTTTGGAACGAATGACTAGAAAAGGTCATCAGCAAATTTGAAAGGAGAAAATACGAAATTCTGGAAATTTTTGAGACCTGAAAGACCAAAAATAGGTCGTCGAAAATTTCAAGTCCGTAAATTCAATGCATTTTTCAGAGATTTCTCGATCTAGTTTTTCTAATCTTTTTCGGCCGGATCTGACAATTTTTTTAAACCAGAGTGCATGGCATCCCTGTAGGCTATATATCTGAGGTTTTTACTACCGAGTTATATTACGAACTGTGAGATCTATGCGCTCAAATAATTCCGGTTGACGTCAGACACCTTGCCTTCATCTATAATGGTCAAATATCAGTATATAGAAGGCGCTCAGCAGTTATGATTGAAGTACTTGCGAGGTATTTGCGGTAATCGTATCGTGTTAAGTGAGGTTACGGAATCAATAATCTTGGCGGTATACTATTAGGCAAGCGGTCTATTATAAACAATCGGCTCATGCAGAGACGGATTATAGGGCATGGTCAACATGCTCGGCCGAACAGGGCCCCCACATAGGCCTACATGTAAAAGACAAAGGTTTCAAATTTTCAATAGTATACATGTATATAGGCCATTTAATGATTATCATTATTTTGTCAAGTCTAATTATACAAATGAGCAAAACTCAGAATCAGTTCTTAGAATTAAACCACTCAATACGCACAACTTTTTCACTGTCTTGTGTCGACGTGCATGCATGCATGTATAGCTCTATTGGAATTCCAGTGTCAGCAGCTACAGTGTAGCCTACATCACAAATCAGCTATGATGTGACCTATTTTAATTGCTAATTTATGCGCCTGCTACCTCACCTGCAGAGTGCCCCCAAAGTTTTACTGAACAGGGTCACCGCGTTTGCAAGTCCAGCCCCAAGTCGGCTATAGCGTGACCCGTGGTGAGTAACGGCTATAGTTCAGTGATAACTCCATTGCAAGAGATCCGGGTATTCGAGGTTTCGCTAAATCGTGAATTTGATGCAATATCCACTCGGAGTGTTTATTTATAACTGCAGCTGCTGCAGCTGTTGTAGGTCTGGTCTGTTTCTTTTCACGTTCCCCAGCAGCTTTATTGTCATATTCTTTTGTTCTCGGCATTCTATGTCAGATCACATGCATGCCGTTGTGGACCGTTAGCTACAGAAACATATACAGGACTTATGCAACATGCACGTTTAGCCGTTTTTAGCCTGCAGGTCCACATAGCATAGGCCTAGCACATGTCATGAAACGGTTGGAGTGAGTTAGTGCGCGTGATTGTGTGTATGTGTGAGTGAGTGAGTCAGCCAGTCAGTCAGCCAGCCAGCCAGCCAGTCAGCCAGTCAGTCAGCCAGCCAGTCAGTCAGTCAGCCAGCCAGTCAGCCAGCCAGCCAGTCAGCCAGTCAGTCAGCCAGCCAGTCAGTCAGCCAGCCAGCCATGCAGCCAGTCAGTCATTCAATCGATTGACTGACTCACTCAAGTCAGTGACGTCGTTAAGCATGAACGAAAGAACGAACGTTAGTTCAGTCTTGAAATTCACAGACTATACAGGGTGGCTCAATAAAAAATGTACCACCGGATAAAATGCGATGTCTTCGCAACCGATTGCACTTTTTCTGCGAAAATTTCCTAATTTGCAGGGGAATGAATTTCCAACAATCCCTAAAAGTTTCACTTGAAACGTTTCATGTTTGCAAAAGTTACAGCTGTTTCAACTTTCTTTTCCGTTTTTTCCAATATCCGCGGAAAATGAACGTCACTTGTAGATTTCCATGTCATTTGATATCACTTTTCACTACGACCTCAGAATTCCGTTTTGCAGTCTATTGTAAGGTATAATGAGAGTGTCCACTCGCTGCTTTAACACGAGCTTGGATTCTTTTTGTGAAACTCAGTATGGCCTTGTTGATCTGGTCCTGCGGCAACTGATCCCACATTAGCAGAAAGACTTGCTTCAGCTGGCCAATTTTCTCCAACTTGGAATGAAAATGTCTTGCAGCGTCCCAGCATAGCTCCCCAGACGTGATAATTAAGAGAGTTACGGCCTGGCGAATTTGTTGGTCATTAATATTTGTCAAATAAATTTAGTGCAGTTGATCACAATAAGGTAGCGTCATCATAATCAACCTTGCCCTGCGAGCAAGCAGGCGCCCCGTCCTCCTGGAAAATAAAAACAGATTTTAAAACATACCTGCAGTCTTCAATGAGTCTGGGTAAGAGAATTCAACGATAAGTTTGATATTTGGCCTGAATAGGATGAAGTTCAGTCTTTTCTTGCAGCCGTGACACATGCCAGCTGATCTGATACTGAAACCATATTGTTCTTTGCAAACTTGACCCTTTCGATTACCAAGCGAATATCGTGAAAATCGCGCTTTTTTTCGTCAGACCAAACGACCACTTCCTACCTCTCTGCCGACATCTGATCTCCGTTACATGAATACGTTTACAGATAGCCTTCAATGTGCTCAGGCTCCACTTTTCACTGGGTATTTTGCTATGATTACGCGATGTCCCAGTCTCTGTTCACGCAACGTCCGAGTTCCCATTTTATCTTCCGCAGAAACTTTGCCCATGACATTCAGTAATGAATTCACGAATTGAGACCTTAATCTATAAAATATCACCAAAATACCAACAGCTTGCTTCGTAAACGGCTTCTTTACAGCTCTTAGTGAGGTCGTATGACATCATCATCAATTTGTGTGTTGTAATTTGCAAAAATATTAATGAAATCACATGTTTTGGAGCATGAGTCTCCGGATATTTGAAAAAACGGAATTGAAAGTTTAAACAACTCTAACTTTTGCAAACATGAAAATTTTCAAGTGAAACTTTCAGGGATTGTTGTAAATTCATTTCCCTGCAAAATGGAAGAGAAGTTATCGCATTTTATCCGGTGGTACATTTTTTATTGAGCCACCCTGTATATAGCGCATGGACGATAGATGTCAAGAACAACACTGCAGCCCACTCCTTGCAAC
This sequence comes from Lumbricus terrestris, assembly GCA_949752735.1. Taxonomy (NCBI): domain Eukaryota; kingdom Metazoa; phylum Annelida; class Clitellata; order Crassiclitellata; family Lumbricidae; genus Lumbricus; species Lumbricus terrestris. The sequence goes on from OX457037.1 coordinate 76,194,161, forward strand.
AAATGTTTTTCATCCTATATGACCCCAATTGCATCTCTCGGTCCCATCAATAGCAATGTAGGTTTCTCCATTCATTTCTCATTTCCAGCGCAATCTAACTCGTATCTCCAGAGACCTCAGAGAAACGAAATCAGCCATTTCTTCTCAACACAATTTCTTTGCCCTGGAAAAGATTTGAATCCCAGACTTCTCGATTAGCAGTCGATGCAGTCTGCTAACCTCTACACAATCGAGCACCTCTTAAGCTCTTACCCTCCCCCCCTAAATACACCCTGTTCTATAAATGAATGTCCTGAATGAAGCAGTGGGTGAATTTGGCTGCCATTATGACGCTTTAGAGCCGCCATCTGGTGTGGCAAAGAGACACAGTCACGTCGTCTTCAATGCTCATCTAATTGTCTGGCTTCTTCTCTTTTGCGGTCAGCGCCTGGGAATCCTAGAGACGGTCAAATGATTCATCTCAGAAGTCCCAGAATTGCACAACCCTCTGCCGATGTTTAAACGCCCACTGCAGCAGGGTCCTGCCCGCCTTCTCGGACCCCACCCCTCTGTCGCTCTGTCCCTTCCCCCGATAGTCCCCACTCGCCTCTCCCTGTCTCTCTCTCTCTCTCTCTCTCTCTCTCTCTCTCTCTCTCTCTCTCTCTCTCTCTCTCTCTCTCTCTCTCTCTCTCTCTCTCTCTCTCTCTCTCTCTCTCTCTCTCTCTCTCTCTCTCTCTCTCTCTCTCTCTCTCTCCATCTTTCGATCGGGGGATGCTCATGTTGTTCCCCACTCCATTCCTCCACTCCGGTCCTCTTCTCCGCCTCTTCCATGCATCCGTTCTTATCCCGTCTGACTTCTACCCAATAATTCCATGTCTTGTTCGGCGCTCCCAATTAGCAGTCTTTTACTATCTCTCCTTTTCAATCCATCTCGGCCCCCTGTTCCGCAGCTCCAGGTTGTTTCCCGCTCTCTCGTAATCCACCCCAGGTCTTGACTCCCGGTTCCTTCTCGATCCTTTCCCCGTTCTGTCACATCCTTCACAGCCATTCTCTGTTCCCATGCATATTTTCTTCCCTCCCGATCTCGTTTTCTCGTTTTGTTCTCCCACTCTAAACTATTCTCTATTTCCACGCCACCCCATCCATACAGGCCCTCCTCTGTTCCTCTCTTATACCCTTCCTTCTAAGTCTTTACTTTCCCAGTTCTTTCCCATCCTGTTCTATTGCTTTCTATTCTCTCTCATCTTCCATTTCATTCTCTGGTCCCACCTTCTCCACCCCTTCAATCTATCCCTTTGCCCATCTTCTCCTTACCTCCCAGTCCTTCCCCATCCTGCTCTCCCACTCCTGGCTCTCCTCCACTCAATCCAATCCCTGCCAGCCATTTCTTTCCCACCTTCTCCTTCCCACTCAGTCCTTTCTCAATATCTTCTCCCACTCCTTGCTCTTCCTTCTCCACTCTCTTCCTGACTCCGTCTTCTTACCCTTCCCTCCTGGTCGTTCTTTCCCCTTCCTCGTACCGGGCACTCCTTCTCAACTGTCCATTCACACGATGATTACATCTCCGACGTAATTGCTTCCAAGTCCCCGTCACTAAGTCCACCATCGTCCACCCGCCCGTCCGTCCGTCCGTCCGTCCAGCCGCTATCTGTTCATCTTCGGAAACTTTCCCATCTGAGGACAATTGCGACAATCACGGTCGCCCTGGCAACGGTTTCCATCGCTACGACTGCTGCCATTTTGTCGGCTCCGTTCGTCAGAGGAGGAGGAGGAGAGTTGAGTGTCGGGCGACACTCAAGCAGCGCTTATCGGTCCATTCAGCCGACTAATCGATAAACCGACCGACGCTCGGCACAACAATGCCGCGGTTACCGGACGGTAAATTTAGGTGAGATTCGACGGTAAATAGTGGACCGTGTCGCGCCAGCATTTGCACAGTTTCGCCGCACTTCCGTTTGTCGGTTAATGGCAAATTGGGCAGATTATTTATTGGAAGGGAGGTGATGGGAGAGTTGACCGTCTGGCTGGTTTGGTGTCGTCTCTTACAATAGGAGACTGGACACTACTGCGTTTGTACGTGCGTGTGTATGGGTGTGCGTTCGTGTGTGTAAGTGTTGGTTTGTTTGTGTGTAAGTGTGTATGTACCTGTGTTTATATAATTATGTAACTTTCTGTATGTATGTATGTATGTTGTGCAAAAGTAGGTGCTTGTACGTGCATGTGCGCGTGTTTATTTGCCTAAGTATGCATGTGTAACATTGTGTATGTATGTGGGTTTGTGGGTATGTGCAATGTGTATGTGACTTTATTTGTGTCGGTGTGACAGTGTGGGCATCTGTTTGTGTGCGTTTATATTATGTGTGTGTAAAACGGTGTGTGTATGCTGCTGCCAGGATCCGTCGATAGGATTGCATGCATCGCAGGCGACTTTAAGGAGGAGAGAGAGACAGAGAGACAGAGAGACAGAGACAGACAGACAGACAGAGACAGAGACAGAGAGACAGACAGAGACAGACAGAGAGAGACACACACAGACAGAGACAGAGACAGAGAGAGAGACACACACACACAGAGAGAGAGAGAGACAGACAGACAGACAGACAGACAGAGAGAGACAGAGAGAGAGAGAGAGAGAGAGAGAGAGAGAGAGAGAGAGAGAGAGAGAGAGAGAGAGAGAGAGAGAGAGAGAGAGATAGAGAGAGAGACAGAGACAGAGACAGAGACAGAGACAGAGACATAGACAGAGACAGAGAGAGCCAGAATGTGTCGCGGTCTTCATTGAGACGGTTTCAAGTGGTCGGTAAACGACGCTTTTACGTCCGACTCGATGCGATTATAATTATCTGTCTTGCGAATGCAGTCAATTAACATCGAACGACGTCTGCGGTTAAGGTCTCGACTCCCTAAAAGACTGCAATTTGTGCATGCGTGTGTGGACCTCTCTCTCTCTCTCTCTCTCTCTCTCTCTCTGTGTGTGAATCGTATAATGTCTCGATCGTTATTCTCAATTCATTGCTGGATTTGCTATCGGATGATATATGTTTGAAAATGAAATTTTGAAATAATGTCGGGATCTTCCTATATAAAGACTCGTTAATTGTTGAAAATTCATCATTTTAAAGCTAAACGGATGATTATAAGCTATAATTATTAATAGTCAGGAATTAGCTGTCGATATAACTTTGAACTTCTTGTATAGAATAAGAATTGACTTTGGAGGCGAGGAGAATAAGATTTGTTCATAAATTACTGGCAATGACTTGTGCTCACATAGCCTACAACGATATACTTGGAACCCACCTATACATAGGCCTATATGACTGTGCCGTCTTATATTTCTTTCAGGTTTTTTTAAATTTAAGTTATAAAAGTAATTTTTATATGCGAATCGTATACGGAACACCAGCCACCATATACAGTCAATGCATTTAACATTGGTTTGTCGGTGCATTACTGGTATATAAGCTCACACAATCATGGTCGATTCCCTAACAATGTACTATGCTAATTACCAGAGAAACTCTCTAATTTATTCGTAACTATCGCCGTCAAATGGTTGGCGTCATGCAGGAACTGTTGATGATGATCCTCAGGGATTCTTTATCCCCATTGTCAATACAACCCATGCATTGATATAATATAGTGTTGTCTATAACACGAGTGAAAATGAAAATAATTGAATAACCATGCGCAAGAGAGCATGTAATATATTATAATAATTTTATGGAGTTCATGCTCAGGAGACTGCTGCATAATAAGCAGGTTGTTTATGTGATTGTTGTAATGATATATTATGTATTTTGTTTTCATTTTAAATTACCGATGTACTCAGTTGCAGGAACCATATTAAAGTCAGTGCAATAAAAGTCGGATATTATTATTATGAGAGCCAATCAGTGATTGTGATTTATATCAGAGACATGTGTGAGTCACAGGTCTACTTTACTGTACAGGGATCATGAAATATCGGGGTTCCTTGCCATTTCCGTTCCTCATTTCCATAACCCCTCCATGGGCGGAGTTTGGTTTCCGTTTGGGGGGGGGGCTAAAAATTTCCCGTCGGCCCAAAATGTTTATGACCTTATTTGTAGTCGTCAAGTTAAAATCTCAAGAAAATTACTATATTTCTCGACTCAAAAAGTTGATAACCTTTTTTAATCATTTGGTTGGAAGTTTTTTGGGCGGCTAAGCCAGGAAAAAGAAATCATTTACACGGCAAAAATCTCTCTCTTGTATCTGGTATTCGTTCTCGAAATCTATACCTGGACAGTGGACACCTCTATATACAGGGTGGTCCGGTGGGCCATAAAAGACCCCTTACGGTTTTTGCCAATATCTTGGCCAAAAGTAATAATTTCGATATGTAATTTTACAGGCTTAAAGATAATTCATTTATGCACATGGTGGCCAGATTTCATCAAAATATTTTTAAAAGAGCAAAAGTTATGTCATGGACCTTTAGTGAGGCCACCCACCGTTTTTGACGATTCAAAAACGTAACGCAACAAAAAGTAACAAAGACCAGAATTATTAGGTTATCTCTAAATAACTGTTATTAAATTAACTTGGTAGTGTTTCACAACTTGTGTTCAATGTGTCCAACACCAGTACAATGCGTGATGCGTTCCAAAGGCAAATCTTCCCACATCAACTTCAATGCAAGAATTAATTCTCTTACCGCTCTTTTGGTTTTGGTTGCAGCTTGTGGTATTTCTCCAGCATAGCTCTCCACAATTGACTATCAATACATCGGGTTCAAATCCGGAGATTTGTGGCCATTGGCTTCCTCAATAAAACAAGAACAATCGACATTGAGCCAATCTTCTTTCATCTACGACAAATCTCTTAACTCTCAGCTTAACTCTTATTATTGTAGCGCTCTCACTGTTTATCGGAGAAAACGTTGCTAATAAATCTTTATCTTTGGTTTCATGCTCAAGAGTTGTCTGAATACACATTTTGTCTGTCGTTAACATGACCATTTTCAGTTTTTTTTTTATAGAAATTTGGATTTTATTGCTTTAATAGCACAATTATTAATCTGACAGATTCCTTGTTTACCAACTTGATCGTCATCTTGATGGCTTTACGGTGACGTGAAGCTACGCTTGTACCCTGTTTCTTTTTTAAATAATAAAAATGATTATCTGTCAATATCAAGGCTATTTGATAACAATTATTTGAGATGAGACCTAATAAAATCGTTCTTTGTTATTTTTTGTTTCTTTTTGCTGCGTTATGTTTCTGAATTGTGAAAAAAAGTTGGTTGGTCTCGCTATAAAGTAATATAACTTTTGTTCTGTTTTAAATATTTTGGTGAAATTTAGCCATTGTACATGTATGTAAATTTGAATTGCCTGTAAGCCTGCAAGCCTGTAAAATTTTAGGTAAAAATTATTACTTCTGGCCAAGATAATATTGGCAAAAAATCTTCGGGGTCTTTTTTGGCCCACCCTGTAGATATCCTCTTAGATTCTAATTATAGTGCCCTGTGCTTAGTTTTTGAAGGAAATGGTCATCGCCATTTTACGCTGCAGAGTATATTTATGATCCATATGTATGGGTCAGCCCCATGGGCCCTGTTCATGATCTCAGTCTGTTCCTTCTTCCATCGAAGGCAGTCATTACCAAACCCCTTTTCCCAATATTATACCCGTTATCCTCTTCCTCCTGATTCATTCCATCGTCCTCTCTCTGCTTTCTTTATAATTCTTGATTCATCTTCTCTATATTTCCTCCTCCACATTCTTCTCCTCTTCCTGTCTCTTCTCCATTTTCTCCACTATTACTCCTCCACCTCATCCAACTTTTCCTATTCCATCTCTGCAGTATCCTTATTCCCTTCCACCTCGTTCTTGTTTCCCTCTCCTCAACCTTCTCCCTTTTATCCTTTCTTCTCGACGTTCTTCTCTTCTTCTTCTTCTTCTTCTTCTTCTTCTTCTTCTTCTTCTTCTTCTTCTTCTTCTTCTGCTTCTGCTTCTGCTTCTGCTTCTGCTTCTTCTTCTTCTTCTTCTTCTTCTTCTTCTTCTTTGTTTTCATCTTGTTTTCCATGATCTCACTCTATTCCTTCTCCCATCGAAATCAACCATTCCCAACCGATGGAGACACAGAAGACCCGCTCTTCCACCAAACACTCCACTCACTCAACAAGCCCTCTTAAATGAATTTTTCATCAACAAAAACGTTTCCCCTAAGCAACACCGGGTCCTCGCCATCCGGAACAGTTTTCTCCAACTCACCCATGCAGTCTAAATTGCGCCCGAAATCCGGCACGGGACCGCATTTGATTAACTGTATCCTACCGCCTGGATTTCTCCTAAGTCGGAAGCTTTTAACTCTAGTCGACAAACATCTGTCTTTGCCCGGATTGGATGGCAACGACTTTTGTCCAGCGGATTTGCATTGGCGAAACGCTTACTCCAATTACCGCTGATCAATAGCGTTGGACGCAACGCGGCGATCAATAGAGGCGACATTCGGTGTGTGCTACTTCTTCCTTTCGAGCAACAGTTATAAAAGACTCGAAGGGTTGGCTTCGTTCGTGGGTATATATTTTTCGTCTAAAGCGGAATGAAGCGATGATGATATAATATGGCGAACGGTTGTTTAGATGTGCGACTATGCTGATGAGATAGAAATAAGCAATGGTTTATACTTTATAACAAACGTGGACTTGTTGCATGCATGCGTTATAATTGCGTATTTGTGTTTACTGATGTTGATGACGTAGGATCGTAGATTATGCTGATATTGAATTTGAAACAATGTGAATGTATGCACATACGTATGCATTCATGCATGTGTGTGTATGAATGCATATCTATATATGCTATATAAGTATACAAGTGTGTATGTAGTTGTGCATAAGAGTGTATATGCTATGCATGTAGACTCTATAATTGTATGTGTGTGCTAACACTCAAGCATAAGTTACTATATGTTATATATGTATCTGTGTGTTCTTCTGAAGGCGTGTGCATCTTGTTGTGAGTTGTGACTGCCTCTGCTTCTCTTTGTTTACGCATGAATGTAAATGTCTTATGCATGCATGCCATCCTTTCCAGTTACATTATTTTTTGTGTCAGCCACATTTGTCGTTACGAAAATCTGTCGATTATTTAAAGAGTTTTATGGTCGGATGGACGCATCTATTTCGTCGGTATAGCCTTTTACTCGGACACATCCACCCCACATCCACCCCACGGTCCACCCCATCAACCCCTACCCACCCACAACCGATAACCCACGAGGGAACACACGCTCGCTTTATAGGTCGTTATGATTCAGTGCCAAAGGAAACGACGATCCGATGGCTCTCCCGTCACTATTTCTCTCCATCTGTCTCTCTCTTTCTCTCTCTGCCTCTCTCTGTCTGTCTACCTGTCTCTATTTACGTGTATCTCTGTCTTTGTATTTCTCACTGTGCGTCTCTCTCTCTCTCTCTCTCTCTCTCTCTCTCTCTCTCTCTCTCTCTCTCTCTCTCTCTCTCTCTCTCTCTCTCTCTCTCTCTCTCTCTCTCTCTCTCTCTCTCTCTCTCTCTCTCTCTCTCTCTCTATGGCTGTCTGAATCCCTGTCTTTCCTTCTTTGCTGGCGCGGCCCGACGGTGGGAATACCCAGCGGTGCAGAAAGATAATCTGAAATTTGTGTTTCGTTATTGTTCCCTCGGTACAGTGTACGACTTTATCTTCTGAACGTTGGCCTCATTACGGTTTGGTTTTGGTACGTAACTATGGATGGAACCTTTGGGCTGTGGTTCAACCAGTTGGAAGAAACAGTTGCAAAGGGTAATTAAGAAGAGGGAAAAGGAGGTGGATGATGAAGCGGAGCAGGAGCAGGAGAAGGAGGATGATAAGGAGGAGTCCTTTAAGCTATAGCCCTGCATGCAGGGGCAACCATGGTTTTAAAGTGGCCACCTATTTAGTCCCTGGCTCTCTCATTCACTCACTCACTCACTCACACGGAGTCACACCCTCACTCACCGGCTCACTCGTGCTCACTTGCCCAGGGCTTGCTCACTCGCTTGTTCACTCGCTCACTCACCCACGTATACGTACTCATTAACGTCCATTCTTTCGAGCCAACTCAGTCGCTGGCTTGCTCACTCATGCACAATCCATCTACACGGTTGCATTCCGGACACAATCAGTTGAGCACTAAGACTGCAGTATAAGCTACACTGTCCGTGGGAGGATGAGACGGCGAGGGAGGGACTTTTAATCGCCAATTATATATGCCGAGGTCAAAAAATGAAGTCGTTAACACCTCGTATTCGAATGGCTGCTCTTCTTGTCCTTCTTACTTACTGCTTACTACTTACTTCAATGGGTGCTTTCTGCATGGACGGAGTGTTGTAATTGAGTTTAAATCTTGATATCATTCTACAAAGTTCAAAATCCATCCAGTTATCCAACACTTGGATGTTGCACATGCGCACTAACAGTAATAATGCATAGATGACCGAAAAACTCCAGCGCAGTATTATAATTATATCGGTAACTAACATACATATAATTATCCCCCATATCGATAAGTTAACCCACTTGCTCCCCATCATATCGGTAGCCCGCATACATACACCGTGTAATTTGACACGCATGTATAAGTTTGCATGCATGTGGCTAAAATGTGACAGCAGCAGCACATGAGAAGAGCTATATAATATGCACTGCACGCTGATGCTGCAATTATAATATGTACGCTGGCTGATTCTCAACCTCGTGATACCATCAGCTGCAGTTATTCGCGAGATTCCCGCTACAGGCTACATATGACTGATCTCTGGTCTTAACAGGTGGTCTGTGTTAACAGGTGGCTTTTATTGTCACCTAAACATCTCCACTGATTTATGGGAAGAGGGGAATGATTAGTAACCAGGAGTTATTATATATATATATATATATATATATACACAGCGTAATTGTTGAACAATTTACTGTCGATGTGTAAATTATGCACAGTGTAATATTAATTTTCATGATTTACGAGTATAATGTCGAATATTGTGTTTGCGCGTTGTGGACACATATCCAGATGTTTTAGTTTCATATTATCAAAGTGTTCAAGACATATCCCTATGTTTAATTAAGAAGTATTTTGTTTTAAAGACATCCGTCTGTTAAAAATTCACATATATTATTAATTTATTGTGTCAAGACGTATAATACCCACAGTTCAAGATTCTTCCATAATAATTAGTACGGTACCTTCATTGTATCAAGGCGCATACGCGCGCGCGTTGTGTGCATGTGCATGTGTGTGTGCATGTGCATGCGTGTGTGTGTGTGTGTGTGTGCGCGCGTGCAGTATGGCGTTCCTGAGTAGCGTTATTGGAGAGATTATCAGCCATTAGTAGATGCGGATAGGCTGTTGAGTCCAGCATCTTGAAAACAATAATCGCCGCATCGGAGGATGGAGTTTGGAGATGGGATGGAAGAGAACTGCCGAAATGGGGCGGAGGAGGAGGAGGATGAAGAGACAGACAGAGAGGGGGGAGGAGAAAGTAGTAGGAGGGAGGGAGGTGGTCGTCCTTTTGTTTATGGACGTTGGCACCTGTTTGCTAGTATTGGTGAGTAAACAAACCATCGACTACCGCTGCAGCCAAGGGGCAATTAGCTTTCCAAATCCACTGTCCACCGCCGCTGCCCGTGTTTGTCATTGAGTCACGACGGCCCCTCTGCCTCCTCTCACCGTCTCTGCCTCTCACCGCTTCTCTTCCTCCTCTCACCGCTTCTCTGCCTCCTCTCACCGTTTCTCTCACCGCTTCTCTCGTCGACAACCAATTCGCATCGTCTTGTCCCTACACTGAACGCTGGACAGGTTCCAGTTCGGGATAGGACAATCGCATCGGGTGGGGTAACATCTGGTTCACTATGAAAACCGGTTCTCCCATTATACGGTTGCCTGTATATCTGAAGACATTGAAAGAGATTGCGTGCAGTTGTTATTTCTGCGGATCCCTTAAAAAGTGAAGTCGAGGGAATCAGCTTATTCACAGGCGCTTAGTCAAAACAGAATTGATGGGTTGTGGTGTGAAATCTGTTTGAGGTCAAGAATCAAAGGACCAGGCAGGTAAACAGTCGGACGGCCAAGGTGGAAGGTGTTTAGAGTTGAGCGGGAAAGGGAGGTTGGGAAGGTAATGTGGAAGAGACTGCATTGAGATGGGGTCTGTGGAAACGAGTCAGTTATCTTGTGACATCAAAGGCCGTTCGATTCGATAGAAAAATTAATGTTTGGACAGTTCACACCATTCCTATACTATTGAATATACGATTAAAACTACTTTGCTTGGTTGCTATTTTGTTTAAAGTCGACATCGGTCTGAGTCGCTCTATAAATCAGCATCAGTGATATATTGCGGCAGTGATGCAGATATACAGTGGCGGTTTCGCTATCGTATACTCGTGATATTGAGGATTCTATCTGACACCTTAAATAGCATCGTTGCCGGAAACTACTTATTGGTGCCATGGGTGTTCGGTCGAAACCAGTTGGGACTGCAGATTATTCTGTCGCGTTGCAGCACCTAGCGGTTGGGAAGTTAGAATTGTATACTGATATAATAGTAGTATAGTTTAATTTTAACAACACCGTTATCTATGACAACAGAGGTCAAATTATATAATTTTATAGTATCGCCCATTATGTGAATTGCAGAATCATAACGGAGGGGGCAGGCATCGTGGAGTTGGGGTAAGCAATGAATTAAGACTTTCTATGACGATACATGTCCCAAGAAAGGCTGGGGTTGAACCCTTCAAACCCTCGGCAATCTTCGAGAGAGTCGAGAGAAAGAGCAAGGTTTATCTGACCAGCTTATCCACATGCGCTTGATCAAAACAATGTTGATAGCTGCAGGCTATAGGCTAAAAATCAGTTTCATATCAAGTATGCTACGCATATGTGTCGATTGAGTATACTTACTAGTTTTACTATACAAGGATATCTGTTGTAGGAATGACCAGCCTAAACAAAGAGGCAGTCAAGTCAGAGAATAAGAATATAGGCTTAAGAAATTCCAGAAATGTCGTTTGAACCGTGGCGCTATATAAATCGTCTCATTGTCATTAATATTATCATTGTTGTTGTTATTGTTGTTGTTATTATTATTATGTTTGTCATGAGGTATACATGATCCATCAGAGACTTGAATTGCATAGATATGCGTATAGGCCTACTGTTAAAAATAAAGAATTGTCCTATTCGCTTATTTCCTGCATGGCTGGTGAAAGTGATCCTGATCGTTATATTATTATTTTTATCATCATCATCATCATCATCATCATCATCATCATCATCATCATCGTCATCATAATCATCATCATCGTAGTTTTATGCCAACTTTTTCGGATGTATGGCCATTCGAGTTGAGGCATAATCTGCGACTAGGATCAGACTTTTCAGATTATTGCTAACTTATCTGGGAGCAATAAAAACAGGAAGTAAATGGATGAAGAAATAGACCAATAATCTTATTCTTACGGCATCCGATGAAGTTTTCTCATTAGGGTCGCGATGAGCTGAGGTGAGCATCAGCCTCAGCCTCAGTACCACTACTACCGCCCCCTGAGCGGGTGATGCTGCTGCTGCTGCTGATGCTGCTGATGCTGATGCTGATGCTGGGCATCTTGGCTGTAATTCGGGCGAAAACAAAGCGTGTCTGATATGAAGAGCAGCTGACAGATTGTTTGCGCTGTGAATCAGTGACACGAACGGCGGATATGGAGAACGACAGCGGTGGAGGCGGTGGCGGTGGGGTGGATGTGGAGCTCGGCCATAACTGATAATGAAGGACGCCACCAGCCAGTGTACCAATCCACCCTCTCGGCCGCCCGTCGCCCCCCACCCACCACCCTCCTTCCATCCTTCCTTCCTTCCGTCGAAGGTGTGTCCCTTATCAATCCGTAAGTGGCATGGAAAAAAGTCGAGCCCGCTCTTCGTTCTGTCAATGAGAACCGCTGCTGCACATAAGCAGAACGACATCGTCGCTCGATGCTCCGATCCACGGCACCGATAACAACCGATCCACTGTCTAAATTTGTCTCTGCGCAGGCGCTAATGCCTGACCCTTGACCCGACGAGGCGATGGGGAGGGGGAGAGGGTGGTCGGGCTGCGAGCGATGTTGAAAGAATCGGGGTTGAATTACCGACGGCCAGGCCCCGAGGGCTGCACGACACCCCGTTTTGGCAGATGTTTAGAGGGGGTTGATGAATGACTGGTGTAGTTGAGGAATGCAGCTGTAGTCTTTTGTCGCCCGACCAACCGACCGACCGGTGTGGGTTGTGGCTGTTAAGTGGCATGTGTAGTCGGCTAGGACCGGTGTACCTTGCTGCTAGGATGCCTACTTCCATCTCCCTCTCTTTCTGAACCCTAGCACTGGCCAAGTTGTGGTGTCCCAGGCTGTGGTATCGGTTACCACTGGTCGACAGGACCTTGGCTTATCGGAGGTTTGTTGCCCCTACCCGGGTAGGTCATGACCCAAGCGAGAGTGATGGATAAAATGTGAAAACAGTTACATCGTTACTTCGCCGCTGCTGTAGCACTTTGACAGTGCCAATCCCAAGCGTGGATAAACGAGGAGGGGAACACTAACGATCGTTGCTATCACGCGGTGTTGTTAAACAAAAACTACTACTACAATGTACTACTACTACTATCATTACTCATTCCTAGATGGCTCCACCGTCCACAGTATATGGCGGTTCCTTGAAATGGAGTCGATAAGTTGTGTGACTACTAGTCTGCAACTTATGACTCGTTGACTGGGTTAACCCCCACCCCCACCCCCTACTCACCCCCTACCTCCCGAGTTCTTGTCCTGAACTTTATGCTCCGTCGAAATCGGATAAGTGAGAGAAACTGAAAACTGTGGCTACAATGTCTCAATATTAGACTTTGAAAAGCGAAGGATATCCGAGAATTGGGATTGACTTCCCTTGCACCACACGTGACTTTCTGTTCACGGTTCAATGTGACTGAGCTGAGCCAACGCCCGATGACTTCTCCTCTCAATCAGAACCAGTCATTTACTGCTACCAACTTAAACATCCTACTCTGCTTATTATTATTTTTATTTTTATTATTATCATTATAATAATAATAATAATAATAATAATAATTGTTATTATTAATATTATTGAAAACATTTCACTAACGCCTAATATAAAATCAAAAGTCTGGAATATTTTTGATATTATTTTTACTATTATTATTTCTGAAAAACCAGTGTAGTAAGTAACGAACTTTAGTATTAAGTGAGTTGTTTTCAAACTGGAGAATTGTAACTTTTCGCCTAATTTCTTCTGTTACAAACGTAGAACGCCCGAAGCCCCATGTATGTGCAGCAACATGACTCAGATAATGGGGAGAGTCTCCATAGGTAGGCACATACACACACGTAAACTCCACAAACCGATCCATTTAATTGTTCATGACTGTATGGCGACAGATTCGTAGATCCTGGTCCAGAGGTCATCAGCGCTGCATGCAGCCGTGGAACCGAGCGAACATTACAATGTGTTTCGGTTTTACTTCGGTTCTCTCAAATCTGGAACCCAATGCCTTGGTGTGCATGTAATTATGGGTGTGGGACAGTTGGTGCTTGTGATGGTTATTCATTCGTGATGACGTTTAATCGTCGAATTTGTACAATTACTATTGCCTCTAATCAAACGTTTATGTCTGCCAGACGGTGCAATTAAATGCCGGAAATGAGGCCGACTCACTGAATTTAAAACTTAAACCGCAATTAAAATCGTGCATTAAATATCGTTTTATTGTTACTTTCCATATAATTATGGCTACTTTACAAACATAGACAAGTACCTATATAAAAATATATGTATTGAATATATATAGCCTATATTATAGATAGGCTATACATTCATTTATTGTGCGTGAGTGCACTTGTGTGTTTATATTATGTTTATGTGTGTATTTTTGTGTTCAAGTGCACAATGCGCATCAATTTTCTATGTATATCAGTACATCAATAGAGGTTGTCATTATAGTTGCTGCTTTACCACTTTCTGTATATCCTATAGCAGAGATGATTAGAGTTGCCCTCCTCCCTTATCAAGGCCTGGCACTGGCACTGCGAACAGTGGCGTGGCTTCATGAGTATAGAGGTGGACTTCCCGGGCCCTGTTGGGTACTAATCGCTTGGCATAGAGCCAGAGACTGTGGCAGAGACTGTGGCAGACTTCCCCTTTAGGGTATACGTTGTGCCGCCGTCGTGGATATCAGTTTAGTTCCGCGTTTGAATGCATGGGTTCGGTCGAGAAGTTTCCGAACTCGATCTGACTCTCGTCTATACGTAAGCAGGATGTTCTCTTCTTCAGTGTGTACTCGAGGTGTGTTCTCATGTTCTAGATAACTGTTTTGACAGTTTAAGTCAAAGCTATATAGACTAAGATGTTTTCCATGGTGTTTGAGGCTGCATGCTCCAAACATGTGATAAATTATTATGAATGGGCCAGATCCGGTTTTTAAGACTCGTTACAACAGAGATATTTTGGGTTTTCATTGGTTTTAAATGCTGAATTTTATCAAATGTAGGTCCTATTGCGAATATTTTCGAGAGCATACTGTACGCAGACTTTAAACCGGATTCTTTACAACTGAATGGCCGTGTTTCAGTATCTTTTAGACTTTATATGCTATTGGATTGCAAACAATGACTTTGATTTTAAAATTTGATGTCTATCATATTGCAACCGTAGTTCAAATAACAAACGGTCATTTATCTGTTCCTTCATTCATTGATTCAGTCATTTATTTGTTCCTTCATTAATTGATTCAGTCATTTATTTGTTCCTTCGTTAATTGATTCAGTCATTTATTGGTTCTTTCATTAATTGATTCAGTCATTTATTTGTTCATTCGTTCGTTCATTCAATTATTTCTAATTTTTTAAATTTATGCATCAATTTATTTTTATTTAATTATTCATTCTTCGAACAATTCTTTCACTTATTCTTTTATTATTCGATTGGTTTTATTTGTTCGTGCTTTCGTTAAATCCGATTTCTTTCCTTCATTCACCATTTCAGTCATTTTTCGCTCACTGGTTTTAGCGAGGATAATAATATTATGTTTATTAAAAAATTATTTTAGTTCAGTCATTCCATTCCGTGAGCCAGCCATCCAATGAGTCAACCTGTTAGTATAATGAGGAATGGTGTACTGTGTATAGCAAGGTTCTAAACAACTAAGAGGTTAATACTACTTAGTCCAGATGGCTATTATCGGTATTTTGCTTGATCGTTCGCTGTAGATTGTATAGACGACGACGAAGACGACAGAGACGACGTCGTCGGTCTGAAGACGGGACCTGCCAGCACAACAGACCCGGACAACAACGACTGCTGGCCGCCGCCGCCGGGTTCTAGGTGGCCAAACAGACGATCAGCCGACGAGACAGGAGGCAGGCAGCAGCAGCAGCAGCAGAAGAGGGAACAGGAGGAGGAGGAGGAGGAGGGTGGAGGGCGGTCGGAGGCAGCAGCACCATCTTCAGAAGCGCCTAACGGTATCAGCGCAGCAGGAGGAGTTGCGTGGAACGGAGGAGGAGGAGGAGTAGGAGGAGGGTGGTGCTGTGTAACAAATGGTCATCAATCTGGTCTTTGCAAGAACAGAGACAATGAGACGCATTGCTCCTCGCCACCGCCACCGCCGCCTCCGCCGTCACAGACGCTGCTACTCTCAGCTGCTGAGTCAGAGAACGATTGTCCAGCGCCGTTAGCATCCCTTAACAATAGCAGCGGCAGCAGCAGCAGTGGTGGGGGCATGGATGTGGACGGAGAAGAAGACGCGGGGAATCGGGGAAGACATGAATCGATTGGGAAGAATTTCTTGGCGGACAGTTGCAAGGAATTGGATTCGATTTTTTGCGATTCATTGATTCGCTGTGAGTCAGATTATTCGCCGTCGGATCCGATCCCCGATGATTGTGGTGGACACCGGGGTGATTCAGGTGGGGAGCTGGAGAGGAGGAGGAGGGGGAGGGCGGGAGACGGTTTACCCGGTGATTCTGCACGTTCACGGATGGACGGTTCTTCGGATTCACTGATGCGAATCTCTGGTGCTTCCGAGAAAGACTCGCCGTCACGCGTCGGTGATCTTGCGGCAGAAGGTTTGTTTTTATGATTCTGTGTCTGTTTGTCTGTCTGTCTGTCTGTCTGTCGGGAGCAGTCTGTCTGTCTGTCTGTCTATCTGAGGAATTTATAAAGCGCCCCTTTAAGATGAGTCTTGAGAGACTCTCCCGACCCAGGCACGACCAAGGAAAGTCTTGAGTAATTTATTATTGAGGGAAGCGTTGAGGTGAAGAGAATGAGAGACACATTTGGTCGGATGTTGCTGACCTGCAGAGTGATGTCGTGAATGGAAAATGAAGTAGCTTCATGAACAATAAATAATTATAATTCATAACTAGCATAATGATTATAGGCCTACATTACACCATCAAAAGGTGAGTTAAGAGGGCAGAGTAAAATTAGTGCAGTATGGTGTGATTCGGGCACAGTTTCTTTTTTTTATCTGAGTATGCCCTTATACCTATTCGAGTCATGAGGACAACGAAATTGGAGGCTATAAACACCAAAGTCTAACACTTCCGGTCAATTTAAAGTATACATTTTCTGCACTTAAATACCCCTGCATGTACTACATCAGTTGAAAAACTATCTTCGTTGTATATACACAGTAATTGACCTTGCAAACAGATTCCGGAATATGTATGTGGCCGCCGTGTAACAGATGACAGTGTTTCTGACTGGGTTATTAAACCTCATTAGTTAGTTATTTGTTATTTTCATTGGCACAGCCTGACCGGCGCCTGCCTTGATTGCGTTCTTGGCTTGTGTACTTAACGACTATAGTCCTGACCTTACACATCAATTGAGTAACTGAATGGTCTGTGATAGTATCGTTAACTTTTTTTTTATATTAGATCTTGCATATTGGCACTGATTTCTACAGTTCAGATACAAAGTACATGCTGACTTCAACAAGAGTTACATTCTGTAACCTGTAAAAGTTTCTTTCTTTATTGGAAATCTTTCTATGGAACTATTGAAATACTACACACTGATTAACAATGTATAACCTGTGACCATTTCTTTCCCTGCGGTACACCTTTTCCAATAAGAAATTTATAGATGTTCATCAGTGATAGCTGCAACCTGTAGCACAGTCTTTCACTTGTTGAAAGTTCCCTATAGGATGTTGACAGGCGTTTCAGGTCACCAGTACTTCCTGAACATGTTTTAGTTCATTTTTCAACATTTCAGTCATTGCCTAACTTTTGGCTATAATTCTCATAAAACGCAAGCCAAATCTATCAATCACCCCTCACATTTTTCCATTCCAAACAAAATCACATTATTTTCATAATGCTTTCACTGATACATCAGACATGCCACCTTCAAATTTCTCTCAGACCGATAAGCGCAGCTGGGGACCCCGATGTACACCTAATTCTCCATTGTTGAGGCACAGCCCACCCTAACAGTTCCTCTATCTCTCTCCCTCCATCTGCTGTCACTTAGCAACTGGATCGTGTTCTGCATACCGTATCCATGGACAAGCCACCAACTGATTTCACCCAGCCGCTGACCTGGTCTCTTTCTCCTCTGTCACCTTTTCTCTCTGATCTCCTGCCCACGGAACATGGACCTATACTCCATTTGACATTTCTCAATTAATCCTCTGACTTGAAGATAACGCTCGTGAATAAGCTGTGCCCCGCACTTAGCTTTGAAGTGGTGCTTTAGAAATTTCTGGAGCACGACTGCAGTGGTGTATGTATAAATGTTTTAAAATGTGGAGATTACAATCGCTACCAAATACTTGTCTAAATTATACCATTATGAAGCAGGTGATTTCTCGGTTGTTGGGCTTAAAATCATAATTATTGAATGTTTTCAATTACATTTATAGAATCTTATAGCAGTGCTTGACTAATTTATTTTTTTAACTTACTAAAATGTATTCTGTTATTATAAATGAAACAATTACCAACGAGGGTGAATATTGAAGGTTGGTTCATATGTATTGTTAGTGTGACACACGTGACTGCATGGTTTGCAATTACAAAATCATCGTGATAATGATGAAGGTAGTGAGAATAAAATGATGATAATAATGATTACTAAATTTATCGGTGATAATAATAATGTAACTCATTACTATGCTATTTATTTTTGCAATTGTATTACTATTTGTTATAGACATGAACATGAATCAGATATCTATATGCATGAATTTATATATTGCTTGCATTCATGGTATTAATATATATATTTCCATAAGTGCCAATACAAATGCATGTATGTGGTACTACATACGCCCGTACCCATTTATTACACGCACATGCAACATCGCTTTTCAAGTGCACCACCACTTGCGCCTAAAGTGACCAATAATATTGACATCTATAATTCTATATTGCTAGGATTCCTATCGATATTCTGTTCTGTATTCGTGTCAGTATGCATGTGTACAATCGATGTACAATCGCAATAACTTGACGTGCGTGTTTCCGACGTTACACCATCTTCCTAATCTATCCGTTTGCGTCAATGTCTTTGTTTATCTGCTTATCGCTTTGTCGGATCCCATTCATCTCTTCGCTTTAAGGTAGTCGTCGTCGTCGGCCGATCGGAATTAATAAATCGCCGTCGTAGACAACGCTTCTTTCATCCTGAATCGCGGCCACGAATTGCTCCATTGAGTGCCGTAGATAAAGCGCGGAACGCTTTGGCGTCGCAACGCGTTAGTCGCGTCCAGCGTGAAGCGCACGAAACAGCCAATAGTACACCTGTCACAGCACATTAAGCGCGGACCGGAGAGACGTCTTCGGTGCGGGGACATTAATCACTATCGCTGACAACACTGCAGTCCGAATTAAAACATTAGATAAACGCGGTGGGTCTTCTCATGAAGAGGAGAGGACTGCTGCCGTCCATGGCAAGGGGCAACGGGGAGGGGGCGGGGGCGGTGGCGGTGGCGGTGGCATCTCTTCCCCGACGTCCGCGCTAATTTTGGGATCGCTGGAAAAATAATCCGGCACGAACTGGGCGATATTAGATTAGCGCGCGACAGAATTTGACGTTTCGGCGTGTTTCCATCGGCGGTGGTCCTTTCATAGGTGGACGGCAGCAACGGTGGACGGTGGAGGGACCGACCGACCGACCAACCGACCAGCGTCCGGTCTTTCATTAAACTGGCCATCTGGACAGCTCGGCCAGATGGACAGTCGCAGTTATTAGTCATCCTATTTGCATAGTGTCAATAAATAGTCGCTGCCGCCGCCCTGAGCAGCGCCATTCGACGTGTCTTTAACTTGCCGCCGTCACTGCCGCCTCGTTCGGCTTTTATCTCATTGTCTTCTGTCGGTGCTAAACGTTTGCGCAAGGTGATGCGGTTCGTTTGAACGCCTTCTGTACCCAGGCACGACCGATAATATTTCATGTGCATCTGAACACTGTTGTACAATCACGTATACACTGCTAATAATATTTCATATTCATTTGAACACATTTTATACCAGACCACACTGATGATATTTACTGTTCATTTCGACACATTATACACCCATGCCAAAATTGATTACATTTCGTGTTCATTTGAACACAATTTTGTCCAGACCCGAATGAAATTATTTCATGTTCATTTGAACACTTTCTGTACCAGACCCCAAATGAAAATATTTCATATTCATTTGAACACCTTATGTACCGTGCCCCAACTGATTATATTTCATGTTTATTTGAACAAATTTTTTACCATTGCACCAATTATTGATAACATTATGGTTTTATTTGAACACTTTCTGTACCAGACCCAAAATGATATGATTTCATTTATATAGTATTTATTTATTTATTTCAGAAATTTATTTTATTTATTTCAGAAATTTATATAGCGCCTCTTCAAGGTAGGCTACTCAGAAGCGCTCCCGGCCCAGCCACGGCTAAATAAAACAGTTTTTAGGTTCTTAAGGAACAGAGCGGAGTGACCCCTGGGAATTAAGCGCAGTGTAACAGGGAGACCATTCCAAGCTGTAGGACCTGCAACAGAGAATGAACAACGCTGTCGGATAGCAGTCCGTGAGCGGGGAACCAGAAGCTCAGCATGGTTCGCCGATCGAAGGGTCGATCGACGCTGAACTCCCAAGGTGGAACAACAGAATTCTCGAAGGTAGGGTGGAGCTAGTCCTTCAATGCACCGCCTAACCAGCGCACAGACCCTGTATGCAATCCGCTGAGGAGAAGGGAGCCAGTGTAAGGTATCCCGCATATAGGATGAGACATGGCCATATTTTGGGATATGGCCAACAAGTCGCGCCGCAGTAATTCATGTGCATGCATGTGCACCTCTGTGCTAGAAATCAGTATATAGGGCCTAACATCTTTTAGCTGGCAGGTTCTTGGACATCGATAATGATATTATTCGTCTTTCACACTACTGTTACTAACAGGCGTTGACAAAAGATACCTAAACTGGAGCAATAATGAAACTGTTATGACATTGGAAAAAGCGAAATGCGGGTGTCTAAAATTTAAAAATGACAGAAACTGAAGAAAAGTGCAGAGTAATACGAAAATGAACTAAAATACATGTAAAAACTTTTGCAGCTATAAAATGTCATCAAACTTTCATTATTGATAATATTCACAGTCTTAACTCTTTGAACCCTGGCTACCTGTGCATACAATCTGCTGACCCTGGCTCCCTGAGCAATATATGTATGTATGTATTTATGAGTTATATGCATGTATGTAAGTATGTGTGTATATATGTATGTATATATATGCATGTATGTGTATGTATGTATGTATGTATGTATGTATGCATACATGTATATATATATATGTATGTACGGATGTATGTATGTATATATGTATAAACGGATGTATGTATGTATATATGTATATGTATGTACGGATGTAGGTACGGATGTATGTATGTATGTATATATGTATGTATGTATCTATGTATGTATATATGTATGTATGTATGTATGTATGTATTTATGTATATATATATGTACGGATGTATGTACGGGTGTATGTATGTATCTATGTATGTATATATATATATGTATGCATGTATATATGTATGTACATGCATGTATGGATGTGTGTATGTATATATGTATGCATGTATGTATGTATGCTTGTATGTATGTATGTATGTATGTATGTATGTATGTATGTATGTGTGTGTATGTATGTATGTATGTATGTATGTATGTATGTATGTATGTATGTATGTATGTATGTATGTATGTATGTGTGTATGTATGTATGTATGTAGGTATGTTTGTGTATGTATATATGTGTGAATGTATGTATGGATGCATCTATGAATGTATATATATATGTATGTGTGTGTATATGTATGTATATATATATGTATGTGTGCATGTATATATGTTTGTGTGTATGTATGTTATGTATGTATATGTATGTATGGATGTGTGTATGTATAATATTGTATATATGTATGTATATATGTACGTATGCATACATGTATGTATTTATCTAACCCCAGAATATAAATTTATACGCTCATCCCGCTATAGCGGGAATCCGGGGATTAGGATTATAAGGTCATCCCGCTATAGCGGGATCCCGGGTTCAAGGAGTTAAGCGACATCCTGCGGCTGTTAACGTTGATGTTACCTTACGTACTATGCTTCCGTGTTACTGTAACGTAGCCTAATCTTCAGGTTTCTTAAGCGCCGCAACAGATAAATATTTGGTAGACTGGAAGCTATATCTATCATCAGTATGAAAGTATTCGAAGGTGTGCAAGCGGCTCGAAATATGTTGACGATTTTGCATTATTGCACGAGCCAGCCTTTTAGCAAAATCTTACAACTGCTACAGAGCCGAACTAGTTAAAAAAAAGAACCGATTAAACTTTTTATCGATTAATGAATTAAATGGTTAAAATTTGCAGCCATAATAGATGTCCTCTTCAATCCATGTCTATATGTATATGTATCATTTTTCATGCAGCCATGCAGTTGACTCTTTTTTTACATGAATGCTCTGCCTTGACCGAACGACACGGCGTCATATCAAGAATGTTTATAGTGTCGTCCCCTCCTTTTTCCAGGCTTTAGACTGGCACTCCCATAGAACGAGCAGTGACGGTGTTTCGACTATTCTGCTTTTTCGCTTATAGTGGCCAATAGCATGTAAGGCGAAAGCAGGTTTTGTATTGAATGTGTGTTTTACCATCGCATACAGTAAGTAACAGTAACTGTAATAGGCATAGTCTGAAATTGTCGCTGTTCTTATACTAGGCATGCATGTAGATAAATTACGATAAGGACGCTATTCCAATCAGTTAAATTCGCAAATTTTTCTATATATAACCTATAGTGTGCACGCGTTTAAAAGGTGTGTAAATGTAAAGATAATATTATCAGTTGTTTTTGGCTGTTATCTTAGATAGCAGGCAGGTTTTGTAGGCCTATGCAATCTATTATAGAGGTTCGAGGATTTCCTTCAGGTGTGGCGGAAAACCAGGAATTCCGATAGAGCATTCAGTTGGTAGAGGCCTATATATACTTGAGCCGCGATGTATCACAAATAAGACGATTAGTGTCACCCTCCTCCTTTACCGGACTGGCATCTCCTTTGAAATGAGAGTGACGAAAATAACCGCACGACACACAAAATTATATTACATATACCACAGTCACTCATTGTTCATTGTAAATTTGTAATCCTGTGAGATAATAGGCCAATATTAAATGAAAGGCATGTTACTGTTTGATAATGACACGGTCATATCAAAGATGATTAGTGTGGCCCTCCTCTTTTCTCCAAGCTTGAGACTGACTCCGACAAAGTATACGAGCAGTGTTGGAGTTAAGACCAATGTAAAAAAATTGATCGTTTTTATTTAGCGCTAATATTCATCTTCATGGTGGCGAAGTGGATTACGTCTCCCCCGCCATTGACCGACGATATTCCTAATTAAGTATCTCAATCCTCCCCAGGTTCCACGCTTCCCCTCCGTGCTCTTAATTCGTATCCGGGATTGGCCCACCCCGCGATGGCTAAATGCTAAACAAAGAAATCGCTTTCTGCCCCTGATTTAGATTTCCTCATAGGAAACGCCACGCTGTTTCTCGTCATTACCCCATCCTTCGTTTTGTATCATGTGTCGATGGGGAGGAGTCGAAAGGGTTCTTACCCATCACTCATCCTATACACCAACCCCATGCAACCCCATGCGCCTTTGAAGGAATATATTATTCCGACACAAAAAAACCTCGGTAGAAATACAGACAGTAACAGACATACTGATTATCACTGATATAGACTAACAGACCGACAAATACACACACACACACACACACACACACACACACACACACACACACACACACACACACAGACAGACAAACAGGCAAGCAGACACACAGGCAAGCAGACATACTGACAAGCAGACACACAGGCAAGCAGACACACAGGCAAACAGACAGACATACAGTCGAAACAAAGAGACAGAAATTAGACGTAAGCACATAGACAGGCAGACACACAGACAGACAGACAGACAGACAGACAGGAAGACAGGCAGGCACACGTACAAATGAAAATAAGCATTGTGGCCTTAACATATTTTGTTTTCATCAGATGCGGTAGTGAGGTGCGTAAGTCTTTAAGGGTTGCGGCCATTTCTCATTGTCGCTCATCATTGGTCTTCTGTCTGTTTATGTCTGTCTCTGTTTCTCTCTCTGTATAATTATGTTTGTTCTGTCTGTCAAACAGACACACAGGCAAACAGACCGACATATACAGACAGACAGACGGACAGACAAACAGACAGACAAACAAACAGACACACAGGCAAACAGACACACAGGCAAACAGAAAGACAGAGAGACACACAGGCAAACAGACACACAGGCAAACTCATCTGTCTTCGTCTCTGTCTCACTGTCTCTTTCTCTTCGCTCCGCGTTCTTCTTCCTGTTCGCGATGAACATCCTAACCCCCTATTTCTGCATCCATCGAGGGTCTTGTAATTGACCCTAGGTGCGGGTGTCTGATTTGCCCTCCTCTACTTGTGACTTCCCAGTAATTACCTCGTCTCTCTCTCTCTCTCTCTCTCTCTCTCTCTCTCTCTCTCTCTCTCTCTCTCTCTCTCTCTCTCTCTCTCTCTCTCTCTCTCACTCTCTCTCTCTCTCTCACTCTCACTCACTCTCTCTCTCTCTCTCTCTCTCTCTCTCTCTCTCTCTCTCTCTCTCTCTCTCTCTCTCTCTCTCTCTCTCTCTCTCTCTCTCTCTCTCTCTCTTTGTCTCTATAATGTCTCTCTTCACCTCTCGATGTATCTGTCTCTGTATCTGTGTCTCTGTCTATGTCTGCTGCATGTGTATTATAATAGTGCCGAAATACTTTTAATAGGACACAGATAAATACGCTGGGACACGTGTAGCCCACACGCACACACAGACACACACAAACACACATGCGCACACTTATATATATATATTATATATATATATAATTATAAGCTTTCATCTGTACATAAAGGTTATTCACAATTTTTATATATCCATATGTTGTTTGTGTGTGTGTGCGTGCGTGTGTGTATACGAAAGAGAGACAGACAGTCAGACCGAGACAAAAACAGACAGACAGACAGGCAGAACGAGAAAGAGAGGGGGGCTTGCAAGTTATTTTGTGTGACTACAAGACAGGCATGCAGCCAGGCATCAATGGAAACAGATAAGAACATTAAGTAAGCACACAAACAGGTATATAGAAGGAGGAATGAACAGACAGTCGGACAAATAAGCAGGCATGCAGACGGGTAAGGAATCAGGCTGCAACTTTGAAATACAGGAAGGCCACAACGGGATAAAGAGGAAGTCAAACATATATATAGTGAGATAAGCAGACAGGCAGACAGGCAGACAGGCAGACGGACGGACGGATGATATCCTGTTGAAAGTTTCCGCGACTACCAAGTATACCTTTGATTTATAAAATTTCCAACCCCGCTATTCCTAAATCATAGAGGACAGCTTCCTTTACCTAGAGACCAACCCTGGCAGCCGTCAGGCGGTCGGTCGGTGGGGCGGTCGGGCGGCAGTCGTCTTGCCGACGCCCTGTCAACCTTCGACCCTCATCATGCCGCATGATCCTCGGGGAGCAACTGTTCGATGACGTTCGGTCTTTGCTTTCAGGATATGAAACCCAAAATGTCTCGTCGTCATCATTTAGTCAATTAGTCCAAGTACCTGTTAACAGGTCGGGGTCCGACGAAGCTTTGATGGACGACTTAATGATTTATAGCACGGTGCTTACATTGCTTAGTTGCATGGTGGTCGACGGTGACAGCCAAAGATTGTAATATATTGAAACATGAACATCAACAACCCACTCAAACTGATAGTTGTATAGGACTGCTCTGATTATCGGATGTAATGTATTTATATATAGTTATATACACACAAGCCATCATAATTATACATGCAATGTACATATAATACATATACAATTATGCATATATGTATGAAGATATATAGACTTATGAATTCTTTGGCTGAGTCATCAATAGAACTAACAGTGCACATTATGGTAACATGAAATATGGTACCAGAAGTGGGGTCCATAGGGGATCTTTTAAGATCGCGTCGAGTAGGGACACCTAGCTATACTAAGTGAAACTTTCAAGTCGCATCCTATTACAAACTGACTGCAGCTCTACCGCACGACGACTATATACAGTGACTGACTGCATGCGGTACTTTCACTTAAAAGAATCGTTGACGAAGGCACTTAGTTGCTACCGTATAATGTGACATTTATTAAACGCCACTTCAAGTAGAACAATTTATCATTGGGTTCCAGACGCTAGCTGACTGGTCAGTAACATTGCTGTCAAGTATGTAATGGAGACTCCATGCAGGCTCTTGTGAACGGATTAAGGAAAAAATGAGGAACTCGAGTTGACGCTCTTGAGGTTGGCGTTTCCAAGTTGGTGGACCCAAAACAGGCACAGGGCAGATGAGAGAAATTTCGGAACCCTATAGGCAGAGCATGAAGTCACGGGTTCCTATAAAGTGTACACTATCTCTAAGGTTTTATGAGAGTTTTTAGAAACAACTTGAAATGGTTAAATTGTCTGTGTATATATACGACCAACGACATTACACTTATTTTCAATTGCAAATTTATGCAGTTATTACTTTGAAGTTTCAAATGATTGTAGTTAAGTGACAGTATAATTATATTTTGAGATAAATAAATCATAATTTTTTATACTACTCAGCCCGTGCCTCTGAAAGTCGTCGGGTCTCTGGACATTTGCCCTCTCTGTCCCTCTGGACACACTGGGCGGGCCTGCACACAGTGCATTGTCATAGAATTGTCAATTTTGCTAGTGACTCTACAGACGTCATTCCTTTGCACTGGATATATATACGATAGCACTATAGGGTGGATTGAGAACAGACTAATTTAGAATATCAAGATACTATGCGTGCACCACAGTGGTGTCTCGTTTATCCAGAGTTGATGCGGATGGCTAATGTAGACGCTGGAAGGTGTGTCGTTTCATTCGGGTGCTTGTCCCACGAAGATTACCCGAAAATCATTTCGAACGGGTGGCAACCATTGGCACCGGTCACACGGCGTGCGTCATTTGGATTGCTTCACCGCTGCTCCGAACGTGCGTCGAGTACACTCGAAGTATCGATCATCATCATCATCGTCGTCATCCGGTCAGACGTGGAACACGAGCGAGCAGTGCTTTATTGATAGACATTGCATGCTTCGTAGGCTTTCTTTTATTATTATTTATTTATTTATTTATTTAATCGCAAACTCAAAGCAGAGTAATTATAGCACGAAAGCATGAAAAAGAAAACAGAGCAATCAGTGGACGACTGGAAGCCCGAAAATGCTTAAAGCTGATCTCTCCCTGACCCTTTGTACGTGATTCACATTGATTCGCACTTTTCAAGGCGTTTGATGAAAATGTGTACTGTACAGTGTATGCTAATTAGCAGAAAGAAGAATAAACATTAAACAACTCCAGATCCGTGTGAGGTTGTCTGTGAGGCAACAATGCTATATAAACAATATGGAATGCTAGTGACTTCAACTTCTCATTCTCGGCATATAATAAACCTCGCCGTCTGTTATTCTCACCGACGGTGTACAGTCAATGTACTCATCATAGCTGAGATGGTGGCCAGAGGGCGCAAGTGCATGCAGATGAAATCATAAAACTAGAAGATAAAGATTCCCGTTAAACGAATTCGTTTCCATAAGTCCTTATTTTTATATTTACCTCGTTTATGACCTTTAGCCTGACCGAGTGTATTCTGCTTGCTCATGCCCATATTGCTCAACTGCTTGGCGAAGCTTACTCGGATCTCGCTCCTAACATTAGCTGCAGCCCCGTGCTGTGTGCTTTGTTTGTGCGTTTTACACCCACCTTTGCTCCGTGTCTTAACGCAATGTCCACCTCCGGGGCATACTCGGAGCAAGAGTTGAAGTCGCCTGATGTGTCATTTCCTGTATACCCTGTTTCCTCTACCCGTCATGTTCCAGGCGTGAACGGAATGCACTGCGGGCATACTCTGGACAGGAGTCGCGTGGACCCATCGCAAATGCATAAGCGACGTCGTAACCTCTGTATACGTGCCGCCGATCTCCACGCACACATCGTCATTGTTGTCGAAATTGCGTTTGAGTCGTGGCCGGGCGACGCGTCGTTTCGAGGAGGCGGCGATGTGGACAATTTGTGACCGATTTCATTGCGCCGGTGTCTGGCCGAGCGAGAGACCTCGATAATGAGTCGAGAGACCGAGCGAGCAACCGGAGCTATTACAGCTAAGACCAATATAAATGAATGGAGACGATAATATGTCCAGTTCCTGCGGCGAATCAATACGCCAAACACCGACGCTCGCTGAGTGACTCGCGGCGCGCAACGTCCGTCCATCCGTCCGTTTATAAATAATATGTCACATATTGTGTTAGCTTTTGTCTCTTGGTGGGTTACGATCGAAGGCGTGCTGTCCCCGGTGCCCGAGTGCTCCCCGGTTGAATACCGAGCAACGCTGATTTAGATTCGATCGGTTCGTACCGCGTTACCTCGCTGTAAGACCTATTATGGTAAGATGCCGTATTATGAGGAATTGGTCTGAGACAAGGACTAAGTAGGTTGGGGAAAGACGGTATACTATGCACTGCACAACACACAACTCCCAGTTAATTCTCAGAGCGGTGTTTGTTAGGATGAGTAAGATGGCTGTTGCGGAGGTTATTGAAGCGCTAGATAAAAATTAATGTCACATTACATTTCCGAGCCTCAGAGTCACGTTTCTGTGCGATGTAGGCTATACAGGTCTCCCTAAAAATTTCTGCCTTGACCAGATTTGAACCCCCGTTTCCCGTGCACTTGAGAGTCCGGTACGAGACTGTATCGTGCAACCTAATCTGCATGCCCCTAAACTCAGACAGCACAAACTGTTTTGTTGAGCTTCTTCATAGTTGACGTCGGCACGAGAGAGATATCCAGTGTACACATCGTACGGATGGTGCGGTGTATATACAGAGGGACTTAGCTATGCATATTTGACTGGTGACTAACTAGTAGGATGTTTTCTACGTAGGTGCCTTGTCGTTCGTCTACCTTGGAATGTGACTGCTTGCTCTGTTTGCCCTGAGATTTTGCATCTAAGCGCGTGTTGATTCAGCGCCATATACCGCTTATAAAAACACATTAGAACTGTAAATTGATCATTCCTTTGCGAAGTTCAGAAGGCGGCACTGAATTCGAATATTCATTAAGAGACATCCAGACTTTTTCAAACATACAGAATACATTAAATTCAGTTTATGAAAGTTCATTGCTTCCAATTTTTTTACAGTAGACAGTTATTATCACAGTTGTTAGTTAAGCAACAAAATGGACTAGCCTGATGGATCACATGACCAACTAGTAGTAGATAGCCTAGATGCATGCACACATACACAAATTACTGCACACGTATAAATGTACAAACATGCATATACTTTCACACGTATATAAACCACCGTTCCATAAATTGATCTTTCGCAACAACACTGTAGCTGATAACTATTCTGTGTGTGTGTTTGTGTGTGTTGATTCACCAGGTGGCAGCACATCGTGGGCTGACATGATTTCAGATGATCTCAACGAATCCACTGCGGTTCATGGCGACGATGCATCGGACTCAGTCTGGACAGGAGGGAGGTCGCTCTCCGCTGGAGACGAGACTCAACCGACGACGACGACGTCGTCAGAGCCTCTTCCCTCTGCTGCTCCTCCTGGGTTGATCTGCCCCGAATGCAGCAAGTCGTTCAAGAGCGCCGTTAAACTGCAGCGTCATCTGGCGAGTAACCATGGCAACGCTGAGGAGCGTCGCTTCCGGTGCGAGCATTGTCACAAGGCGTTCAAGTACAAACACCACCGGAAGGAACACGAGAACACGCACTTCGGGCTGAAGCCGTTCCAGTGCCCCAAGTGCCACAAGAGATTCGGACACTCGGGGTCGTTCAGCAGCCACAAGACATCCGGTAGATGCTTCGCGGGGAACGGAAAGGATCGTCTACCCAGAGGTCGTGGTGCTGGCCAGCTGGAAGATGCCGTGAAAGCGAACATTGGCAAGAATGGCCTCGATTGGCTGCCGTTCTATCTCGACGACCTGGCTCATTTGTCTGTGTACCAGCAGTGGGAATACTACAACTACCTCAGTTACTCCCAGTGCATGGCGAATGGCATGAATCCATCGGTGCAGCATTTGATCCAAAGGAATCTGGAGTTGGTTCCAGGACGAATGCACTTCCCTGCGCAGTTTGTGGGGCGACATTCTGAGAGTGGAATGGTGACGCAGGTGCCTGGCAGCGAACAGAGCTTGGAAGAGAATTCGTCGTCGTCGCTTGACATGGTCAAGTCGTTGGATGAAAACGAGAACAACAAGATAGTGACGAAAGCGATTTGCAGGAACCAGATGATGAATGGAAGGAGTGAGTTTGGTTTGCATCTCAAGAATGAGGGACAATGTGGAAATGATTTGAATGTCAAATCAAAGAGATGGGACGATTCGAATGATTCCGGTGTAGAGAAAATCGGTCACGAAGATGATGGCCTAGTTACGAACGGCCTTTCAAGTCTGATCGATCAAAGTCAGTCCGCCAAAGTTGAGGCTGAAGGTGAGGTGCATGTGGCCACTCAGCAGAAGGTGGAGTTGAGTGCCGAGGAAGATTTGTCTCGATCTTCCGCCACATCATGCGGCTCTATCTCTGGCGTCGCAGGGTTGAAGTGGACCGGAAAGAGTGGATGGTTCAATGTACCAGACACTCATGCCAGCAGCAAGGAGCTCAATGACACAAAATACGATTGCCTTAGAGATGTGGGAGCGCAACTCACAGAAGCTGACACCACTGCCTCGCCACCGTCTAAAGCGGATGATGGCGGATGTGGAATATCAGTGTCTCCGAAGGGAGTCGAGTTAACTACCAGTCCAAATGGTAGTTGTTCAGCCGGTAGAATGAAAATCGATTCTCCAACAACAACTGGAAGGAGTTCAGAGTCAGTGGAAAGACGTTGTATTGCTGAACGGAGCCTTGCAGATCACTTCAAAATGGAAATTCCAGACCAGTGGAATGAAGCCACTGGTTCCAATCAGCCTCTTACAAAGCTGCCAAGGTCCAAGGTCACTAGTAGCAGGCCAGGTTCTACAACATCTGATGCACAAAAGCAACCAGCACCTGACGCATCATCTCCATCACCATCGCCATTCCCAAACTTTCCTGGTGCCCACGCTTCCACTGTGTCATCATCCAGCCTGCTCCTGCAGACATCTAGCCCGTCCCGTGTCCTTCCATCCTCGTGGCATTCCTTTCCCTACTCGTCGATAGCTTCTACTTCCGTTCCGTCGGCTACTTCCTCGTCGCATCACCCGCAGGCGTTCCTCTCTCCGTTTCCATCATCGATGATCTGTCGCTTCTGCAACAACTGCTTTCAAAGTCCCATCGAGCTCTACGACCACGAAAGCAACAGATGCCCAGAGATGAAGACAAACATCGCTCCGCCTCCTCAGGCCTTTGACATTCCTAGCTCGGTATTGCCTCTGGGGCAATACCGTGGTCCCATGCACGAGACCCAGATGAGTGAAGACAAGGAAGACGTCAAAGCAAAGCGCAAAGCTGAACCTCTTCAGAGTGACGCGGAGGAACAACTGGTATCGAAGAGCTTCTACCACGAAAATCCCCGGCCGCCTGCTGAGGACCTCGAGAGACTTCGCCTTTCCTTTGGGCTTCCTGCCGGCGCACTTCAGATGTGCTATCAGAAAATGCGCTTGCACGAGCGAAAGATCTCTGGTGGCTCGTTTGGCTCATCGCCACACGTTCCGATGCTCACGCCAAGGGCGGTCAACGGGGGACTCTTTCCATTTCTTGTCGAACGTTGGCAGAACGTGCTAGCTGTCGGTGCCTTACAAAGAGAGAAGCTTCAGTCTGGAGGTCGGGTGGGTAGCCAAAGGTCCGACAACGAAGGAGTTGAGGCCGTGCAGGGTGTGAGTCAGGTTGAGCCTCTTGACCTATCCCTCAGAAAGGACGACTCAGACGTCGATGGGGCGGTGGATCTGAGAGTCCGGGAGAAAACGACCGAGCCTCCTCATCATCGTGGCTTCATGAGGAATGGTTCGATGGGAACTCCCGACAGCGTCCAGGATGTGCCTGACTGGAATCACGACAACACTCATCATCATCTCATGGGTCCATCGTCCAAGAGGAGTTTTAGTTATTCCGGAAGTGAACTGGGAAACTTTGGTCTCCAGAGAATGATGCCGTTTGTCAATGGCTACAGAAACTGTCAAAAACCTGGTGGAGAATATTTTCAAGTGAGAATCCTTTTTCATGCAGTAGAACGGGGAACCTCTGTTTATATGTGTTTTATTTACGTAGCAAGTATTCGTATAACCTTTTGCTTAATAGCGATAGGGCCTAAGCCTTTATCATATTGCTACATACCTTTTTTCATATTGGCACTTATCTTGTTCATTTTGCCATCTACTTTTACCATATTGCTGCTTACCTTTTCTAATTGCTACTTTCTTGTCTATACTTTCTTTTTTGTCTCTAGAGTCCTTTTCGAATATATTATTAAACCATACAAGTAGTCTAACTATCGTTTCAATTTAATTCCAATAACTGATTACTCCCTTCAATATTTTCATTTCAATGTAATTTTTGTCTGTCTTATTGTATCAGGTTACGGTTTGCCAACCTGTTCTTGCTCATTAAAAGAATATAATACTTACTTCTGCGGCGCCGTTATCACCGAACATAAGCAAGTCATTACTGAGAATCGTGATACACTGGAGCAGCATTAGAGTCTAGAATTATAATTATCGACTCAAATACACAACGCATTCGATTGTTAAAATTTTTCCTTTGTGATTCAATCTTGCTGTAGGCTGAACTATGTGATATGCAGCCAGATCTCAACGTCTCCCTTCTCTCCTCTGGTCGGATGAACGACCGACCCAATGGGAAGCAGGGCGTCCGTCCACCACGCAAAACAAATCCTGGGAACAGACAAGGTGGTAACAACTCTCTTCGGACGAATGCTTCGGGGGAGCCGAGGTATTCCTGTGACCAATGCCAGAAGTATTTCGATAAGCAGAGTTCATACACGAGACACAAATATGAACACTCAGGTCAGTCAGAAACCTTTAAACAATTTATTTATTTGTTTGTTTATTCAATCATTTATCCATTCAGTCAGTCATGGAATATATTAATTAGTTGATTATGTTGGTCTCAGGAGTCTGGACAATCCTCTGATATGACGCTGCGCTCCTGAATAAGCTGCAGGGACTTTCGAGTACTGCTGTTAAAATGTGAAGTTTAGGCCTACTTGACCTGGACAACATCCTTGACTTCAGTATAGCATAGCCAGAAAACATCTAGGCGGGTTATACACAGAATGAGCAAACATTTAGGAAATTAGGCTGAATATTTCTCGTGGTTTGAACTCGTAGACTCCACCACTAATGTGCACTCATGTGTGCGTTTCATATTTGATGTAAAGAACAACGTGGTGTCTTGAGTCTTGACCAAAAAGCCGTCTTTTTTGCTTCGCGAATCTTGGCCAGATAAATTATCATGACCTGATATTATTACTGATGTTGATCGTGCTTGTAGGACTCCGTCCGTTCAAATGTGACATGTGTGAAAAGGCCTTCAAGCACAAACACCATCTAACCGAGCACAAGCGCCTGCACACCGGAGAGAAGCCATACATCTGTCGCAAATGCAACAAAACGTTCAGCCACTCTGGCTCCTACAGTCAACACATGAACCATCGCTACAAGTATTGTCGACCACAAAACGAGGCTAACCCGGACTTTGGCGACGACGTTGGTCCAATGGACTTAGACGATGTGGCGCAACCTTGACTTATTATACGGTTCAAATGATTCTCAAACGATGCAGTGACTGGGATTAATTAATCAAATATCCACGAAAATGTGGCTAAGTGTGGATTTCAACATCCTGTAGCCACGCCTGGAAGCGCGCATGGGCGATTGACGCTTCTAATTATAGTTGAAGACATTTTGTAGTGATATGTTGCCATACGTTGGTGACTTTCTTTCGACGGCAAACCAGAGTGCCTGCTGCTTACTCGAGAGGTGTATAATTGTGTAGTGTAGTCGCAAGAACAGATGACGAGCTTGATGCTTAATTTAGAGGAGGTCAAGTCATATAGATGTGACACATTCATCTCGTTAAACATTTGCTGCTTTATCACTCTCTGTGGGGCGCGGTAGCCGGGTGGATGAATCGCGAACCTTGTTACTGTGGGGATAGTACAAGTTCCTCTCAAGAGACGGTTACTGTGTATACGGACCTTGAGCAAGTCCTTAACTCGCAGATGCTCAGCGCCATCGTTTGATGGTTTCATTAAATATCTAATTGTGCTTTACGACAGTTGCTTTCTTGCAACCTTAATGCTACCTTGCCACAGGACTTACAGTGATCGCAGAGTAAGCAAACATGCAACATTTTCTGTCTTCCATGTATAACTGGTGTTCATTGGACCCTTTAGACGTAACGACGTCGATGATTGGGTCGGAAAATGATCGTCGATGGCAGCGCCACTTGGCGATTGTTATTGGGTAATGTAAGCGCCTTGAACATCGGAATGTAATGTCACGTGTAGTTTAGGTCTACTCTAAGATCTAGTGCTTTTTAGTAGGAGGTAATTGAACAATCAGAAATCAGATATTGTGTATTATAGCGAATCCGGATATTCATTGTGCATTGATGCAATCGTATTCTTTGTTTGTTGGGCAGTATGAACATGAAACTAAAAGACCTTCCCTGTCTGAAGATGATAGTAGGCTATGAGCACAGTTGATCTGTAGAAATTCTTTTTCTGTTTTGAAGAAATAACTCAAACCCATAAAACTATTGATTTCTCTCAAAAACATTCCTTTTCTTTGCCCCTGTCTGTATTGGAATCTCAATTCTCATTGTTCAGCAAGTTGAAATTAGCATATTGATCAAAATCGGCATGCGCAAAAAATCAAATGCCATCGTTTCTCACTATTATGTTTGTCTTCCACAAAGCTTAAAGGTGTTATGTTACTAAAAAAAATGCAAATAACAAAGTTCCCTAAAGCGAGACGACCATTAAATTGATAGTTACTGAACCATTTATAATCATGGCAACCTTTGTCTCGTAAACTAATCCCATGACAGAAACTTGTCTTAGCATGACTGTTGTATATAGTTCCGTGATTTCATCACGTTATTCTAGTCTGTGAGTCTGGTCAACTGTGGTTGAAACTTTTTCTTCCAGTAGCAATAAGTTTTGCCTTTGATGAAGAGGAAGTGCCCTATTTGCTAAGCAAAATAACTTGCTACTCTAAGTTGTGGAGAGTATTCCATGATCATGTGTATAATATGTTGAGGGCGTTTGTTAGATATATTGGGAAGGAAAAGTTGTAATGTTTTTAGCGTAGCAATATTTACTCTGAGAATCTTGACCTAAAAGTCTAAAGCTGCAGCTTTTGTTCTGAATCTTGAACTAGACAGAAACAGACTAATGGTCTTGAATTAACAACAGTGGTGTGTCTTGAACCTTACTGTTACCAGAACAATTTATGTTCCAAAGATGCTTCACTTCATTTGACTTACATAAAATTCATAAATATTTTCTGTTTCGAAAAGTCCTCTGCTTTCTTTGGAACTAGAGGTGCTTTTCAATTTATGTAACGAACGCTCGATTGTAGATGCTTCTTTTTTCATATCTGAATCGTTGTTTTACTCCGGGATACATGTGCAATCCATTGTTACAGTTAATTTGCTGGCTGTTTCAGCTTTATTTATGTTATTTTCTAAGACCTTTCTTACGAAGAAGACTGGTTATGATTTTTGTACAATATCAGTATTGAAAGATTTTGTAGAATGATTTAGACAAAAGTTCAGTTGTATTGGAATACAGAGAACGTGCTTCACAGTTACAAGGTTTATTCTGTAAACTATTTGCTTATATTAGAGTAACTTTTTGATTGGTTTTACGTAATCTTTAAGTGTAGTTAGCTGTTTTGAACGCATGTACAACGTCATAGCTGGATAAACAGCATGGCCTTTGGTACATATTTGCATAATAATTTACTTACTTACTGATAATATAATGGGTAAATTTTAAACCACTGACGAATGTTTTGTAGCTAATTTTGACATAATATAAGCCCAACTAATGAACTGATATCAAATCTTGTCTCAGTATCGTTTAATTAGCCCTGACTATGTTGGAATTTATGCTTTCTGATCCCGGTTTGTGCTTACCTACACTGGCATGACTAATATGAATTATTTCTAACATTTTGTCATGACATTTGTCAGACTGTTATAGGGTCATTTATGTGAGTATTTCAGTTTGCTCGTATCAAACATTAAAGTTTCTGACTGATATCTTTTCAGTTAATGATATCAATTTTTAACATTTCTGTAATTTCATGCTGCTAATTTCTATGCATCGTCTTATCTGTTTGTGTAAATTCATGGTCTCATGCTCACGCTACTCTTATTTCATAATCAGCAGATTTCCTACCGTCCCCTTTAAGTTATATTGTTTTCTATTGTTCATTTACTTTTATTAATGTTATGTGAATTGTACCCAAGAGGGCGGTGATCACTTCCTGTCCTGTACCATTATGTGGTATGGAAAAACCCATATGGCTAATTATATTCCAGTATGGGCATCTTACTCTAGCGTCACTGGTCCGGTTAATATTAATAACTATAGTTAATTATTGCTTTATGCCTGATGAAGTGTTGCTGTCCTTTGATTTTATATGTATAAAAGTCCACAGACTGTTAATATAATCAGTAATGGCTTCATCCAGCTTTAATTATTGTTTTCATCATCAGTATCATAGATTTTTTCGGCATTAAAACTAATAATCGGAGATATATAGTAATAATTTCGATTGTTATACCATAAACAATGTTTGTTATTATAATAATTTCAATAATAATTCTAATTTTTATTTTGTCGAGAGTTTTCTCCACATTCCATGATAACATTATATTATGATGTTTTTGCTATTCTATTATTTGTGGAGCATTTTGCATTTGTTATTCCTGGATACCAAATCATAACACTATTTGAATTGTGCTAAAACTTTTATTTTTATACCGTTTGATAGCCCAAAAGTGTTATAATTTTTATACTAATTAATACTATCATTATTTTATTATGATCACCATTATCCTGTCTTCCATTGAACGTTTGCAGTTAGGCATTCATGCAACAGATTCAATCACTGTCTTATTTACCTGTCTTAAATTGGTGGACTTGACCCAGGGCATTTTCAAAGTTTTTTTAGGGTACAAAGAAGACCATGACAAGTTTGCAACAAAATGAACTGCTGTTTTCTGCCCTATTTTCTTCATTTTACAACTTCAGCCCAATATTTTGGGCTGTTAATCGTTTGGATACTTTTAGTAGAGACTTATGTGGATTTTTTTATGTATATAAAACGGTAATATAACTGTATACGATATACATGTATATATACCTTTATGTATCTGGTTATACATTCAGAGAGAGAGATATATATGTGCATGTATTTTGTCAGATTTATACATGCATACGTAATTGAACATGCATGACTTTGTTTTACAGTTGTTGAAATTTTTTTTCATTGGAGCATACTATGCTGCTATAGTTAAGTTGTAAATAATTTATTGTTTAGGTATGATCTTAACTATGGTATGATCTTAACCATGGTATGATCTTAGCCATGGTATGATCTCAGCCATGGTATGATCTTAACAATGGTTCGATCTTAACCATGGTATGATCTCAACCATAAGTAATAATTATTAATCAATGGTTTAAATCTTAATTACTTTCCTAAAATTTAATGGGATACAATAATCAACTGTGAGTGAGTTTTTGCGTTTTGTGAAGAAATAAATTATTTTGTCGTAGCAATAATAATTTTAAAAATGGCAATAATGATAGATAATTGCAATAGATAATAATAATAGATAATAGCAATAGATAACAGTAATGATATTATTATAAAATTTGCAAAGATAAAACTGCTTTGGAATCATTTAGTGCCCTTGTGAGTTATTTAACTGGTGCAATACAAGTTCTTGGATAAATACATTCATGATAGGGCAGACAATGTGGCCTTTTTTCATGTTGTGAGAATTTGGTATTTCTCTTTTGGATGTTATGTTGCATGATTTTTAAATAAACATTTTTTGTAAAAGCAATGAAACCAACAGAGAAACAGAGATGAACTCCTGCTACATTTCTAACAAACGAGCCTTTTGTGGTATTGCATTTCCGTCACGTGCCAAAGAAGAAAGTATTAGAGTTTTAATTGAGAAGATTGTGTAAATAAGATTTCAATGGTGTTTTAATTTCTTTTCTCTTTCTTTTTGTTAGAGTCGACTTCTCTGCGGCATTGTTTTGCTTCAGGAATTCAGAAATCGGTTTTGTTTCTATTTCAATTTTACGATGATGTTCGTTTGTCTGTGTTTAACCAGTATTAATTGAAAATTGTGTTTGCTGACGCCTATGCTTTGACGAAGTCTTTGTTTTACTTTTATTGCGTTACTTTCGTCTGTAACCTGGGTTTTAAGTGGCAGCTTTTAGAAAGCCTCGTCGCTGTGGAAGCATTTTGAAACATCGGTCAGCTAAATATTTGCGTTGCTTCATTGATAAATCTCACCGTAATAGATTTGTTTGTTCGGTGAGAGAACCATCTTTAAGCGACTTTAAGTGGCTGCGGAAATACTCGATATAAATAGCCAAATACAGACTCAGTATTGCCTACAATCCGTGCATAGTCCAGTTTCTATCAATGAAAACAATTAAGTTATATTTCGTCAATCCAGCTCCTATTGAAGCAGAGACGGCTATAGGCTAATTCATTCGATTCAGCTTCCATTAAATTAACAGAAGCAATAAGTCCAATTTCCCAAAATCCACTTTCTATGTAAGCACAGAATTAGTGTCGTCAGTCCAACATCCGTTTAGGCAAAAGAGTAATTTTCATCAATCCATGCAGACTCCGTTTTACATTGACAATATAAAATAATTTGGCTGCATAAAATAATACGATTTTACACAACAATCGAATGGTATCTCACGATGTCGAAGGCCGTCGATATGTTCATAGGAAGCGTTGTTTCGAACAGTTCTCACTACTCCCTGTATAATATGGCATTGGCTTATTCAGAAGAATTTATCACTGGAGCCTACCGATTGTTGCTGTTCACTGGAGTGGCAACGAGAGACTCGAGGGCTTCTGACTCACATGCCAGACTTCCGATGGAGCCTGACCATTATATTGGAAGTGTAGTTTCAAAGTTATATAAAAAAGATGCTGCTGTGAGAGTTGTTTGGAAGTTATAATATCCAAAGAGATATTGGAAAGTAGGTTCAGAGTTAACGAAAAACTTGCGTGAAGTAGTTTAGAAGTTCCGTTATCGAAAGGATGCTGTAAGAGTAGCGGTTAGATGACGTCTACCACACACGTCGACGCAAGGTGGGCCGGCCGGTTATGGAGGTCGGTCGGCGACAGGAATGGGAGAAAAAAATAAAAATTGTTGTGGGGATTAGTACTTCTCAAGGAGTGGAAATGGCAACTCTTATGTCATCGATGGAAGCGTAATAAAAGGTGTTAGAAATGGATTCTGAAATGCGGGTGTGCTATCATTAATGACTACATTGCAAATTAGATGATAATTTATAAGTCAAGAGTGAGGTGGGCTCAGGGCTTAAAGTGTGCCGGGACGGTCATGGGCGGCGTCCCGGCACTTATTTTCGAGGCAGGACGCCGTCCTATGACTTATTTGATCAGCACTGCCGGGACGGTCATCCATGACTGCATGGACGGCCCATGCAGTTGGTATCTTTTCCCCGAAAAAAGGTCCTAAACATTTTTGGCGGCTGAATCGGTATAGTTTTCCCCGAAAATTTTGGTGGATGACTAAAAAAAAGTCATCAACTTTTTTGGCGGCTGAATCGAATTTTTTCCCCTGTCCCGCCAAGAAGACCGAATTAAGTCTCCGTATACAATACAGCGTCCTGGCACTTCTTTTTTTACACTTTAAACACTGGGGGGTATAATACAGCTGAGAATTTTCCCCGGTCAACAAGAGTTTTTTGTGTTTATTT
The DNA here is from genome assembly GCA_949752735.1 of Lumbricus terrestris. Lineage (NCBI taxonomy): Eukaryota > Metazoa > Annelida > Clitellata > Crassiclitellata > Lumbricidae > Lumbricus > Lumbricus terrestris. The sequence goes on from OX457037.1 coordinate 76,233,861, forward strand.
AGCGCCACTATTGAGATGGTTTTGTATCGATAGATGGCGCTTTGTAACTGCAAGCAATCAATGCTTGCTTAAGGACTCTGTATTACAATACAATCCGTCAATTTTAGATAAGATTTGATCGGTGTTCAAACACGAACATTTTCATCCGTTAGACCTACAAGGTGTCCTCACAACGAACGGGAAGAACTCGATGTTGCTGCCATCAAGAAAGAATGATGATCAATAGTATTACAATTATTATCATCATCATCATCATCATCATCATCATCATCATCATCATCATCATCATCATCATCATCATCATCATCGTCATCATCATCATCATCGTCGTCATCATCATCGTTGTCGTCATCGTTGTCGTCGTCGTTGCCATCGTCATCGTCTTCATCGCGTACGGACCCTGTGAGGCTATAGTCCACTCGCAATTGCTCGCGCGCTTCGACGAGAAACTTCGATGCAGTGTCCGCGCTGTAGTCGGGTGCGCCTCTGAGTAGTGAGCTTGAAGGGATGCTGTGGTAAATGCGAGAAATAAGAGAAATACAAATATAATCATAGTTGTAAAAAACTTTTTTTCCCGTTTTTTATTCTCTCCCAAAAAAGTCGTTTTTTCGTGTTTTATTTTCGCATCGTTTTTATCGATTTTTTTTAAAAACTTTATTTATTCATTTACTTTCTGTTATTATCTTCCTTAATTTTATTTTTTTCTGATATTCCTTATGTTTTCCGCCAACTCTCAAGGATTCAGCTAACTAAAGTCATTATTTCACCGTTTAACTTCATCATTTAAGACAGCGTTTCCCAAACTTTTTGGACCACGGAACCCCTCGCGTCCTAATATTTTATGGCGGCACCCCAATCTCGACCAAACGCATTGAATCATGCAGCATGCACGAGAAGCAAAGGCTACTAATAATTACAGGCCTACATACCTAAATACACTAAATTAAGTATAGGGCCTAATTATTTTTCTTACAATATTATGAAAAATTAAATTGCACTGTTTTCAAAACCACGATTTGAGGATCCTACTGAGAGTATGCACTATGCCCTATACATGAGGTTAGAATGTGAAGGTTCATTGGAATTCTGCTTCATTCCGTTAGATCAATTTGAAGTTCGTATAGGCTACTCTCCGCTAGAATATTTGTCTGCTTTTCACCTTCATTGACTGGTTTCGTACCATATTATTATCGTAATTCATGAAAAAGAAGCATTAAACCAAGTTCGCTTTCAGGTCATGAAAATGATTTCCAATTTCTGAACGATGGTATCCACGAGAACCATTAGAAATCGTGTGAGTTTGGAAAGCGTTCCATGTTTCTAAATTAAATAAAAGAGGTCAGAATCGTTGCTAGCGTACGTAGAAGTCAATCAAATTTGGCAAATTTTCACACAAACAAATTAAAATCACTATTTGTTGCTACTGCTACAAGATCAGACTTGGCGATTCTTTTTAAACTTGCGTTTTACGGTGCTCAGGCTAGTTTCGTCGAGATAACGATAGCAAAGATGGCTGCGTCTCTGTTCAGACTAAGACCTATAGCTCTGACCTACGTTACGTTCAGCAGTGATAAGCTTATACGAACTACATACTAGGCTAATTATTGGATTTCTAATAATCACTGAAAAGTCGGATGAGGTCAAAACACAAAAGACGGCTGACGCTTGTTTCAAACTTCCAGTGCATTTTCAAAAGCTGCTTGAAATGTTTGTATTGCAGTAAATTTCTCAAAAAAATTTTTTTTCTCAATTTCTCGCGGAACCCTTGTGCTCGCCCCACGGAACCCTTGGGTTCCGCGGAACCCACTTTGGGAAACGCTGATTTAAGAGATAGCCTGCGTGTAGTAGGTTCCTAATCAATGTTTTCAAGGTTAAAAATCGGTTTCAGATGTAACAAAGTCAAATTATTTACCGTTTCCGTTTTATCGTTTTTTGTATTTTTTTATTTTTTCGAAAAAAACGACGTTTTTTACCGTTTTTTATTCCGTTTCCATCCTTTTTTACATCTATGAATATAATAATCACAATTATAAGGCCTTTGTTTAAAACCTCTTCCATGTACGATATGTCATCTGCGCGTTCCCAATACGGCGACACCTATCGAATGCCAGCGTAATATGAACCGCGTCTCGAATGCTTTGGCTTCAGCTGTGTACAGTTGTTGCGCCATCTATCGAATCAAACGGTCAGTGTGGTTATATCAGGTTAAAGAGGAGAGAAGTAATAAGGATAATGATTTGTGAAAAGATTGTGTTTTCAATGTAAGGTGTGTGGAAAACTAGCAAGAGCTGAGGCTATCATGAGAGTTCAGGTCGGCAGAGACGGGTAGGGGCAATTGCTCAAGGGATCGCGACTAAGGGACTCAGCAGTTAGGTCCACACTAGTTTAAGATTAATGTTTTTCAAAACATATTATTTCTTAAATTAATCTCTGAATAAAATCATATTTACCTATAAAAATATAATCTCTCATTGTCGCGCGATTTGTATCCACACTGTTATTATTTTAGTTTGTTTTGTTTGCTCTCTCATTTTAAACCCGTATTAAAGATAGCTTTGAAAGTCTTAGGAATTTCTGTCGTCGCGCCTGTGAGCTGTGCAGTGACACACAGTCGCCTATGTTACGTCGCTGCATTCCTCATGCAAAGTATTTATGCAATATGTCGTTTTAGTGATTTAAATAATTCAATAATGCGTGTTTTGTAGCCCGGGTCACTTTAAAGTTGAAATGATGAAAAATATTCCCGCGAAATAGAAGAGGGTTTGATAAAAATAGATTTTACTTTGATAGAACACTGTGATTGACGAAAGGTCTTGTCAAAATAAAGGCTGTCTTCGTTATAACAATAATTGTTATTTTCAAGAAAAGTTGGAACTTAATTTTTTTAAATTATATTATTGTTGCTCAATTTGAAGCCGGACTAATTTAAGGATTCCAAATCAAAATGAATGTTGGATTGATGAAAAGAAGGTACTATAATTTTAATTCACCCTTTTTTTCGATTTAATTTCGAATTTATTTCCGTGACGTAATACAGCAAATAAATCCAACTTCTAGTTTGTCCAGAACCCTTTTAATCGATCCAGCTTCTGCTTAGACAAGAATTTGTTCGATAAATCCCGTTTCTATTTTGTCAGTAAATATTTTTCATCAATTTTAGGCCTACATTGAAAATTATTCTTCATCAATCCAGCTTCAATTTCAGCAGAATGACTGCACTAACCCTAAAACTAACCCTAACCGACCCTCACGACGCCTAACCTGAGCCCTAACCGACCCTCACGCGCTAAATCCCGCTTCTACTTCGAGAGGAAATATTTTTCATCGAATTTCTATTTCATTAATCGAAAAAAAGGGTGAATTAAAATTATAGTACCGAAAAGAATTATTGAAAAGTAGATTCTGGTTTATGAAAAAGAATGGAAAATATATTTGACCTATAGGCCTACTCCACTTACGCCTAGGCCTATCGAATAATTTGCAACGCTAAAATGAGAGATAACCCCTACCAAGCATGGCCAATGGTAATAGTTCACAAATCTTTCGCATATCATTTTCTTTTGACTCTAGCCTACGAGTTCGAATTTTTAAACAAAAAATTGAAGCCTGTTTAGTGTTTACTGTTTAGTGCTTATTGTGTCTATAAACACGTTGGGCGTATGATAGAATCACTACGAGCGGAAACATTAATTTTAGTCTGGCCACCTATCGAATAGCTGTGGTGATCGCAATGCTAAGGTAGGTTATGCTTAAAAAATTAATAATAATTAGATTTTGTTTCACATTCGCATCCAATTTTCTGCCATTTAAGAAATAACATTTAGGCAAGTTTCTGCCATTTAAGAAATAACATTTAGGCAAGTTTGGGACTTGTAACAGCTCTGCCTATGTGTTCCGAATTTCTGTCGCCGAGCCTTTTAAACAATAATAATTGGAAAGTAAAGCAGTTACTCTAAGCAAAACGTTGAAGGTCGATTTATGCAGATACTGAACCAATGATACGCATCCAGTGTTAGACACCCCAATTTATTGATTTAAGAAAAGAATTAATAGATTAAAACGCTTGCGAAAATAGGTATTTCAAAACAGTCGTCAGTTTACTTTTATACGCGATTGGTTGCAAAGCATTGCCAGTCCGAAGACGAAGACGAAAGGAGAGGGCGGCGCAAAAAAAACTTAAAAGGCGATGAATTAGAGGGACAAGGAACATCCTTAGTGTATTGTCACAAATGGGTTAAGCCAGACCAACGTGGTAGTGGTAGTGGTGGTGGTGGAGATGATGATGACGATGATTATGATGATGACGACGACGACGATGATAATAATGTTGTTGTTGTTGATGATGATGATGATTATGATGATGATGATGACGACGACGACGACGTCGACGACGACGACAACTATGATGATATAGCAGGTTTACTCTATTAGTCTTGACAATTATAATAATGATGATCATCCTTCCAATTGGCTGCAACATCGGATATAAGCTTACCCTCATTCGTTGAAAAATGAGAGACATGCCTAAAGATCGATACCAGACATCATGAACCTCTTGAGTTCTTATCAAACACGGAATATATTTTATGTCGAGAATGTGAAAGAAAATGTTAAAAATTAGTTGAAGAAGAACGAATTGAAAACTCTCAAAAGTCAACAGCATTTGATCGACAGCAACCACCTGCCAAACGTTACCGCCTAAAAAACCTATCAGTCGCGAGAAAAGAAAGAAAAAAGAGAACAACTGGTAAAGCTACGAAAAATGAACTGAAATAAAGAAACAAATTGATGACAGTTGAGAGAAAAGAAACTAAAATACATTTAAAACATTTGAAAGACGTTAACAGGCCATATATCTATATAAATAAAAATGTAAAACGTTACTTTTTGTGGCCTCAGAACTCGATAACTTCTTCACCGATTCTTTTCAAAATTTTCGCAAACCGTTCCATTTGAACATAAGCGTGTTGTTATAATGCCTTTTGGGGAAAAGCGCAATCTTTTCGACCAAAAACACAACTATGCGAACGATTTGACCGATCTCGATTTCAATTTCAAACCGACGTTGCTTCCGACTGCGGCCGTCTATTTATAGCACATATAGGCTACGTGCGTTCTTTTTTATAGCGCATATATTTATCTAGCTGTTGATTTCTACAGTAACAAAAACTAACGTTTTACATTTTTATTTATATAGATTTTCGCAAACCGTTCCATTAGAACATAAGCGGGTTGTTATAATGCCTTTTGGGAAAAAGCGCAATCTTTTCGACCAAAAAACACAACTATGCGAACGATTTGACCGATCTCGATTTTTACAAAATTAAGGATCTCAGAGTTTTATGGACGGACGGACAACGGACGTATACGGACGGGGAGGGACAAAGGAGAGGAAGAGAGGGGTGAGTGTGAAAGGGAGGGAGCGGGAGGAAGAGGGAGGGAGAAAGGGGAGGGAGAGAGCGAGGGAGAGGGATGGAGGAAACGGGAGGAGGGTGTGAGGCAGGGAAGGGGAGGGGAGGGGACGGGAGGACAGAGGCAGGAAGGGAGAGAGAGGAAGGGAAGTATAGGGAGTGAGGGTGGGAGGGAGAGTCTTTTCAGCCACAGCAACGCGTGACGGGGTACAGCTAGTATATATATATATATATATTATAGACCTATATATTGCAATAAGTTGTCGTTCAACTTATGGGCAATGATAATTATAATAATATACCTATTTGAAAAGACACATACATGAAATAAATTTAAGTTCCGCTTATGGAATATTGACATATATTGTTGCTGACAATACACGTTTTGGCACTAAAAAAGCCTCAGTGAGAAAAAGTCTAGATGTTGAGAAAAGCTTTAGAAACCTATTATAGACATGCAAGAGTAAAAAAAAATTAGATCTCGACGGGAAAAGTTAATAGTAGACTGCGCCTGCTAATACCGGCGTTAGCGGAATTCATATATAAATTGAGTACGTTAGTCATTAAATTCAGGTGTCTTATATTTCCAACTATATATATAGCTTAGATACCGCCGCTGCCCGGGAAATTTAGGATTCGTCCCGATGCCTGCCAATTCCTTACTTCCCCACCCTCATTTCACTTCATCCCATATCCTCGCTCCTACTCCCCACCCATACTTATTTTACCAATCCCACTCACCCACCGACCACCCTAACCCGCCGGTCCACCTTGCATGCCAACACCTGTCTTAGATAGTCTGCATTGCCACATAAATTTCGCTTTTGGCCCACTCGAACCCGCTCCAAGCCTCCAACCCAAGCCAACCGCCCGCTCTCCACCCCCAACTCCACCCCACCCAACCCCCAACCTCATGACCTCCTAACCGGTATATACGCCTCTCGTGATATTTCCGTTTACCGGCAAATTGTTTTTCTCCCCCCTCGCAATACTCTGCCTCCACCCGGCCCCTTCGGGGCGAGGAAGGTGTGTGTTTGGTGAGGCGATGTAGCCCCTGTAGCACTCTAGCTATAGCTGGAACGTTTCAGGTGAAAATTGTGAAAGTATGCCATGGCAGGGAATGGAAATTTGTAGCGAAAATTAGGGCTTGTCCCCACCCTGGCCCCCATGGTGGTAGAGATTCGCCAAACCATCCACCGGGTGTCCAATGCCCAAACCGACACAGTATTGAAGGTTTGGAGTGAAAAGCTAAAAAACTGTGGAAATGCTTCCCTGTCAAACAGACACACTTGTCACTTGCAGAATCTCCTCTTTATTTATATAAGGATTTTCCATCGTGTATAAGCGTTGCATCAGTTTATGTATAATAATTTATTATGGACTCATATACACAGTTTAATTTATATAAAGGGATATTCTTCAATAGTAATTTTTATTTGGCCGAAAATCGGTTCATCACTGTTCATTGTCTTAGTATAATAGTCAAATAAGGCTGCTACAGAATTAATCGACCAAAGCTTGTATCAGATAATCACACTTGGGGCGACGACCGTTTTTAAGATCCAAAACCAGAGCATGTAAGCTTATACCCTAGAAAACATATAAATGCAGCTCGTGCAATAGGCGTAGCCACCGTATGGAACACGTGGGACGCGTCGCTCTCGACTTTCGAACAGACTGGGACGCTTCGCCCCTAAACTTTTGCCGCCCACTGTCAATAGTATGTATGTATGTATGTATGTATGTATGTATGTATGTATGTATGTATGTATGTATGTACGCACGTATGCATGTATCAATCAATCAATCAATTTTCAATCAATCAATCAATCAATCAATTTTTTTATTGGTCCAGATGTATCAAGCACACTAAGATATAAGGCAGGAAAATAGTTACATAAAGCATAACAAGTATCACAAATTAAACAAGCAATAATCAAAGTAAGAACTAATTAGTTAACGCAAATTATAAAAAACCTTTGGGCTAGATTGGGGATACCCCCAGGAATATATAAGAAGAGATTATTTAAACCCAGTGGCTATAGGATAGAGTGATACCAGTGGGAAAAGATAACCCTAAACCTGGAGTGCGTTAAAGAGAAACTCTAAAGTATGGAATTAGGACACAAATGGAGACCCAGAAGGGAGGGAATCCCGCTAAGTAGGGCCCCCAAGTAGCTATGAATAATTCTAATTGGTACACACCACAAATTGATGAAAAAATTAACCAAAAGCAACAGCAGATGAAACAATTAAGCCACACTGAAAAACAACACACAAAGTAGAAAGAGCCCTGAAGATTGTTGATCAGGACACACCTATAACATCAAAGCATGTATGTATGTATGTATGTATGTATGTATGTACGCACGTATGCATGTATGTATGTATGTATGTATGTATGTATGTATGTATGTTTGCATGTATGTATGTATGTATGTTTGCATGTATGTATGTATGTATGTATGTATGTATGTATGTATGTATGTATGTATGTATGAATGCATGTATGCATGTATGCATGTATGTATGTATGCATGTATGTATGTTTGCATGCATGTATGCATATATGCATGTATGTATGTATGTATGTATGTATGTATGTATGTATGTATGTATGTATGTATGTATGTATGTATGTATGCATGTATGTATGTATGTATGTATGTATGTATGTATGTATGTATGTAAGTATGTATGTATGTATGTATGTAACTATGTATGTATGTATGTATGTATGTATGCATGTATGTATGTATGTATGTATGTATGTATGTATGTATGTATGTATGTATGTATGTATGTATGTATGTATGTATGTATGTATGTATGTATGTATGTATGTATGTATGTATGTAACTATGTATGTATGTATGTACGTATGTATGTATGTATGTATGTATGTATGTATGTATGTATGTATGTATGTATGTATGTATGTATGTATGTATGTATGTATGTATGTATGTATGTATGTATGTATGTATGTATGTATGTATGTATGTATGTATGTAACTATGTATGTATGTATGTACGTATGTATGTATGTATGTATGTATGTATGTATGTATGTATGTATGTAACTATGTATGTATGTATGTACGTATGTATGTATGTATGTATGTATGTATGTATGTATGTATGTATGTATGTATGTATGTATGTATGTATGCATGTATGCATGTATGTATGTATGTATGTATGTATGTATGTATGTATGTTTGCATGTATGCATGTATGCATGCATGTATGTTTGCATGCATGTATGCATGTATGCATGTATGCATGTATGCATGTATGCATGTATTCATTCATTCATTCGGACATTTATATAGCGCTCCTTCTAGAAAAAACTACTCAGAGGCGCTCCCGACTCCAGCGCGCACAAAAAGAATAGTTTTAAGTTTAGTAAGGAAGGATCCTGGCAGAGTCCCTGGGTGTAGGCGTAGCTCAAAAGGAAGGTCATTCTAGACCACTGGTCCAACCACAGAAAAGGCTCGATTCTTCATGGTAGTAGTACGAGCAAAAGGAACTAAGAGGACTCCCCTATCAGCAGAGCGTAACTGACGATACCCAATGTAAAGCTGCATAGCTCACGGGGGTAAGTTGGGGCAAGGCCCTGACAACATCGCCATACCAATGCAGCTACCCTGAACTCAATACGCTGGCGAATAGGGAGCCAGTGAAGTACCTCAAGCATGTAGTTTGAGACATGACCATATTTAGAGATTTGCCCAATTAGGCGCGCAGCAGAGCGCAACACCCGGTCAAGACAAGTCAATCTGCTGGATGGGAGGCCAATGTAGAGCGAAGAGCAATAGTCGATGCGAGATGTAACGAAAGAATGCACTAAAGTAAGAGTAGCAGCAGACGTAAGAGAACGGATGACAGTGCGAAGCTGGCGCAGCTGATAATAGCAGTCTCGAGCAAGACGGTGAAGTTGAGGAGCAAAAGTGAGTTCTTGGTCAAGTTGGACACCGAGGTCTTGAACCGTGGTTGCAAAGACAAAGCCAGGAAATTCAGATGCAAGAGAAACTAGATCAAGCTTGGTAAGCTGCTGCCGTGTGCCCAACCAAATAAATTTTGTCTTAGATGGGTTCAAGCGTAGTCTATTGGATGACATCCATGCCTCTAGAGCATCCAAAGTCCCGCTCATTATCCGAACCGCTTTGACAGCATTAGAAGGGAGGCAATGAGTGTAAGCCTGGACGTCGTCAGCATACTTCTGACTCAAAACTGAATGAGCTGTTAGTAGAGTGGCAAGACCTGAGGTGTAAATAATATAAAGTATGGGACCAAGGACTGAACCCTGGGGTAGACCATATTGTGCAGGCACCCATGAGGACCTAGAAGAACCATGGACCACGCAGAGAGAACGCTCATGAAGAAAAGAATCTATCCATTTGTAAAATTCACCAGACAAACCAAAAGAAACACTCAGCCGCTCTAACAAAATCTCGTGGTCGACAGTGTCAAAAGCGGCGCTGACGTCAAAAAGGGCCAGCAGGGTCAGCTGAGCTCTGTCGAACGCTCCGTAGATGTCTGAGAGGAGTCAGAGCAGAAGCGTTTCAGTTGAGTAGAATCTTCTGAAACCGGACTGATTCTGAGGCAGCAGATTATTCCCTTCTAGGTAAGCGACGAGTTGCATGGCGACGACCTTTTCGATGAGCTTCGAAAGGAACGTAACATTCACTATCGGCCTATAGTTTCCGGGATTAGTCGGATCCAATCCACCGCTTTTCAGAGCAGCTGGAGATCAGGATTGACCTCTTCTGCGCTGATGGTAGAATGCCTTCCTGTAGAGATCGATTGCAGAGTGTTGTGAGGAGAGGAAGTAAAATGTCGATGAATTCGTGAAGCAGGAAGGTAGGTATGGGATCTAGTTCACAGGACTTTGGCGGTGAAGAGAGAATAATGCGTCGAAGTTCGGTACTTGTAACTGAATTCAATGTATAGAGAGGTGACAGTCAGAGGGAGGATATTCAGGTGCACCATGGCAGAGAGTCAGCAGTTGCCTGTCGAATGTCACGAATCTTGGCATCAAGCGAGGCCAGGAAGTCATCCGCTGTAAAGAATGGAGTATCTGGAGGACGCTCAGGGCGACGACGGCCAAGGAGCGCATTGAATGTTGTCCACAGTCGTTTAGGTTCCTTTGTGTGAGAAGCGATCTTGGCTTCCCAGTATGACCTTTCTTTCTCACGATACTGCCGGTGCATGCATGCGGCGAACGTACTGCACCCAGGTGGTGCGATCCGATGGTAGATTGGTGCGCCTGTATCTTCTCTCTAGGCAGCGAGCACGTCGTCTCAAGGAGCGGCACTCACTGTCGAACCAAGGCGAGCTGAGGTTTCGGCGTATCGTCACTTGTCGCATTGGAAGAAATCGGTCGATCAGATCAGTCATGGTCGTTTCGTAGGCTTCAAAGGCTTCAGCAACTGTAAATTCAGTCAACGTATGTATGCATGTATGCATGTATGCATGTATGCATGTATGTATGTATGTATGTATGCATGCATGTATGTATGTATGTATGTATGTATGTATGTATGTGTGTATGTATGTATGTATGTATGTATGTATGTATGTATGTACGTAGGTATGTATGTATTATGTGCGCTCGATCCTACCTGCGCATTCGTTGTCGCCCAGTCTCTGACATTGAAGCGCGTCGGGCCCTTCACTCTGCTGCGAAGGGACAACTGCTTGTTCCACGGGCTCGTTTGGCTACCCGACAGCGCCGAGCCTTCTCGGTTGTGGGGCCGTCAATCTGGAATGACCTCCCCCCTAACCTCCATCTCCTCCACCTGACCAGTCAATCCTTGTTCCTTAAGTCCCTTAAATATTTTTTCTTTTGCCGTGGCTGAGTTGGGAGCGCCTCTGCAGAGTAGTTTCTTTAAGGGGCGCTATATAAATGCTAATAATGAATGAATGAATGAATGAATGAATGAATGTATGTATGTATATATGTATGCATAATTCATTTACGTATATATATACATGCATGCATGCATCCAGACACTATATAGGCCAGTGTTACACATTTCAGGTTGAGTTTACGTCGTCAGTCCCACAAGCCAGCTTAACGGAGATGCTATCTTGCGCTATCAGTGTCTCCATAGGAATTGCAACCATGGCAGCCGACGCCCCGCCCCCTCCTCTGTCACCGACGCAGTCGATGGATGATTGACATCCGCATCCGACGCAATTTGTCTGACGTTGATTGGCTAGCACGGCGACAGCCTGCACGTAGGGAAGATTGGTATGAAGCAGACACGCGTTTTACGATGACAGCCTTACTCTGACACACTCCCTCCCCGTGTGGATGATGGGAACATGGTTTGGGGTGAGCGCAGGCAGATGGGTTACTTAGAACTCGTCGCGCCGAATCAATTATCCCCCATGGACTGGGGTACTTAGTTGAACGTTGGCGTCAAATGAGCCGTAGTTGAAGGAGGGAGCCACAGCACAAAGGACCCAACAGTTAAAGGATCAGATTCTTTGAAGGCGGTTTCGGTGGAAGATCTAAAGAGGTTTACACGGGCGTAGTATACGGAAAGGACTTGGCTATTCCATCAAACCCCAGGAAAACTCATTGAGATTTTCAGGTTTCATACTACCTGGTGCTGGATCTTTTAAAAACGAGTCAGCTCTAAATATTGAAAGAAGCAATAGAGTTTTAGTCGAAAGTGCTTTGAATAAAGTTGTCTAGCCTAAGACAACTTACCCAGAGAAGCCTTAGTTGTTCTTTTTTGGTTAGTCTGAACTTTGCTCATGTCATAAGGACTTCGGTGAGGACGTTGCTTATGTTAGCTGGACGCAATAGGACTCCCGAATCCAGAAGATTCTTTCTCTGCCTTAGCTAAATAGAGTTTCACGATTTCCGATTTCTGCCCTACACGAATTATTGCCGGATTTTCCAATGTTAAGCTGAATCACTTCATTTATTTTTTCAGTTGATCCTGTTTTCTGGTAATCACTAATCTGTGAAACCTGTGGTCAAAGATTTGTCAAAGAGTTTCTCTAAAAGTGTAAACGCTTTGCTTTCAAAAACAAACATTGAGTCGAAACGTTGAAGCCAAGTTTTCAAACCGATTTTGTTCGGACTATTTAGACAATGGAGAGTTGATTACAATAATTCCTGGTGGAATAAATCGTGAACAGAAGAAACACTGAAACCTGACAGAAACGTTGACAAAACACTTTGGAAGTAAAGGGAGAAGACATTTTGAAACACTTTGCTGCCGAACAGAAATCGTTGACTGTTGAAAGATGCCGAAAACCTCGTGTCCCGATCTACCTGAGCTGAACTCTCGTCTACAAAGGGATCTACAGAGAAACCCAATCTTCCATCGACCATTCGAAAACCCTTCTTCGAGACTCGGCTTTCTCCACCCATCATTTCACCCCACTTCCTCCTCAACGACCGCCCCAATATCATCTTCGCCCTTCGACTCGCTTCTTGTGCGAGGCAGCCCATCGAAGAGGGTGATTACGTGTCCCACTGCACTTCCTGGGTTAGTGCTCGCACCAGGGACTGCATCAAAGAGCAGACCATTGAGTGGTAACCAGCATGATGAGGAGGGTGACACAGATGAGGAAGATGTGAAGGAGGAATACTTTGAGGAGGCGAATGGGGAGAAATACTATCGGACCCCATCACCCGATTCACCATCCCCATCTTCATCCTCCAACAGGTTTTCTGCACAGCTGCACGGTGACGTCAGCATCCATGACAACGGTGGCCATGACAACGGTGGCCATGACAACGGTTGCTACGAAAACGCAAACGACCAGAGCGACACGAGCAATAGATGTGAGTCAACTTATGTCCAATTTTTTTAAATGCGTAAAGTGAATATTTCTTTATAACAATTTCTGAGCAGATGCATGATTTATTGATTATTTGATTGATTGATTGATTGATTGATGGATAGATAGATAGATAGATAGATAGATAGATAGATAGATAGATAGATAGATAGATAGATAGATAGATAGATAGATAGATAGATAGATAGATAGATAGATAGATAGATAGATAGATACGTAGGTAAATAAATAGATGGATGGATGGATGGATGGTTGACTGATTAACTGATTGATTGATTGACTGATGGATTGATCAGTTTGTAGCGCGAAAGTTTGGTTCGTCCATCTATATCCATGCATCTGTCTATACCTATCTATCAGCAGGGATGGGCAGTAATTTAATTGAGTAATTGAAATTACGTAATTTAAATTACAATTGTAATTGGTAATTTGTAATTTTCAGCTCTGCATCAAAGTAATTTGTAATTCAATTACATTTTCCCCTGTAATGTGTAATTTCAATTACATTCCTCAAAATCAAATTACTTTGGATGTGACGATGCTAAGATTCTTTGGTGAATCAAGCCATCCTTGCAACAGTGACTCACCCATATTTTAAGTCATGCTTGCTGCCTGCACAAATTTCAGATCAAACTAAAAGAACATATATGTATACGAATTGCTAGTAACAATATCTGAAAATGCCACCAGTAGCGAACAAAATATTGAGAATCTAGTGGTCATAAAGAAGGGGAGGCAGATGAAGAACTTTATGGTTTTAGTGTGCACTGTGCAGTGACCACAAAGTCGACCAGCAGAAACAAAAACGATTTAGAAATCTTGCAGCATTTAGAAAATGACAGAAATTGAACTAGTAGTGCCTCATTGCTAGCCAACTGCTAACAAATTGCTTATACAATTTAATGCTGCCATGACTTGGTCTGCAATAGAAGAGAGGCTCTTTAGTTTTTAGCAGGCATGATTCTAAGGCCCAACAGACGTCTTTAATTGTTTGAACAACTGCTGCTTCTTAAAGACATTTAAATAGACATTAATTTTCTTACACAATAAATAATAATGCACATAGAAATAGGAAAAAAGGCATGCACTTCCTGCGTGAGTTTTTTTATTCTAATGATTTCAGCCCCAAAGTAATTTGTAATTGATGTAATTGAAATTACATAATTTGTAATTTGAGGATCTGATTTAAAGTAATTGGTAATTTGTAATTCAATTACATGTTGCCCTGTAATTTGCCCATCCCTGTCTATCAGTCAATCAATCAATCAATCAATCAATCAATCAATAAATAAATTAATTAATTAATCAATCTGTTTGTGTGTGTCATCTATTATCTGTCTATCTGGCTCCTCGGTTATCTGTATATCTCTGTCTTTCTGCCTATCTCACAGCCATTCTTTCATTTCATGTCTCATGCTCGTTCTCCTATTTTGTTTGGCTCACTCTGTCTGTCTGTGTGCCAGTCTGTCTTTCCGTCTCTCGGCCGATCTTTCCTCCCATCTGTCTATCCTTCTGAATGCCACATAGATAAATCTCTGTAGGCCTATAGTATGCTTCTTGCATCGTTTCATGCATAGTAAAAATACATAGAAATTCCCACAGGAACTTTCATGAAAACCTTGGTCTTGCAAGACAAAACTGCTCGCATTCAAATTCTCGCCTTGTATAACAGCATCGCCCATTGAAGGTCATCAACAAAGTCGACCATTCATTGACCAACAGTATATACGCGGAAATATACCTCCATAATAACTGCACCATAAATAGAACCCAGATTATATGTAGGCCTTATATAGCCTATATATTCACAGAAGCATTTGAATGTTACCATGAAGATGAGAATTATTTTCATCATCTTATATTAATATTCATAATTAGATGAATATGCATAAGTGATGATGGCTTCAAGACGCGAGTATGTAATACAATTTAGGGAGAATGCAACAAGACGCTCACCGTCAGGCATATCACAATCTACCTTTTGAGTTATTTTGCTATAGTATATATATATATATATATATATATATATACAGGCCCACTACGGGGATTGGTCACGACCGTGGAGTGCGTTTTGCATTGTATACTTTCTCCAGTGCTTAAAGTGTGGGAAAATAAGTGCCTGGACGCCCCTTACTTTTCCAAAAGAAGTGCCTGGACGCTCCTTACCCTTCCAGTCTGTGCTGGCCAATAATTATAAGTGGCAGGACGACGTTAAGATTTTAAAATAAGTTCATGGACGCCGTCCATGACCGTCCAGCCACACTTTAAGCCCTGACTTTCTCCTAAGTCTATACATGTATTATAATCTATCAGTCTGTTTGTCCGTTCGTCCCTCCATCCATTCATCCATACAGCTATACGGTATATTATGTCTATATTATAATATGCACCTATTCGCAATGCAATCTGTGCTAAATGATCACACTTCCTATACTATAGACACGTCTGTTGAGTGGTCGTAAAGTCACGTGATGTGTCTAAAGTGAGCGATCAATGGCGGATGATAAAAGGCAGAGCAACAGATTAGTAGAGTTCGTCTCAGGTAAACTAATTAACCGTTGCATACACTTAGAGAACGCCGATGTCTTGGATCAGTGGACTAGGATATTAGAAGTGAGAAGGAGAGAGGGAGAGGAGAGGGAGAGGGAGAGGGAGAAGGAGAGAGGGAGAGGGAGAGGGAGAGGGAGAAAGAGACAGACAGACTGAGCCGAAAGAGACCCAGAGAGAGTCATGCAAGAAAACGGAGTGTAAAGAAAGACAGAGAGGGACAATCAGAGAGAGACAGACAGACAGAGACCTTGGATCTGTTCCTGAAGCATAGGACAGCACATGAGAGTCGTTGTTGTTTCTGCCTGTGTGATGAGATCATCTTGGGATTCCATCGTTAATGGACATCGCCAGAGATTACTTCCACTTCCACTTCCCATGCATGGATGGAGGAGTTTGCTTGTTTATTGAATTTTAATAATGAGCGAAATTAGCGGCGAGGAGGGCAAGATCACTTCGAGGGTATCTTCACTAAGTAGTTCAATGTTTACAGATATACTGTTGCTTATGATCTGAGGGGCGGCGACTTGCAAGGGTGCATGGTTGTTAGCAGGTGTTAATAGACCGTTTCGAAAGAGGTTGTTATGATACACAGGACGAGAGAATCCCTTTGGATTTGTGGTCTTTGGATCTATTCATAGCTGAATGAGTTTCTTGCAAGCGATTAAGACTAGTGATTAATGTGATGGATTTCAGGCTCTATACGATGGAAGCGACGATCGTTTTGTAAAATTGATAAAAGAGACTTATAGTTAGTTAGGGGCGTACTCAGTGGCGTAGGCAAGGGGGGTTTCGGGGTCAAACCCCCCCCATTGGCTCCGGAAAGAAGGTTTTTTAAAGGTTATTTTTCCATTTAAGTAAGAATAAATAGCAAAAAACAGGGTTTCCGGCCATAAAACCCCCCATGAAAAATTCCTGGCTACGCCACTGGGCGTACTGAGCAACAGACAGACAGAGACTGACAAGCATGCATATATGCAGACAGACAGACAGACAGACAGACAGACAGACAGACAGAGGGACAGAGAGACACGCATACAGTCAGACATACATTTAGAGGGAAAGACAGATCGACTTATGGATAGGCGCAGTATTTATGAACACGTTTTAAATTTTAATAAGTCGAATAATAATTCTGATGATAATAATTCTGATAATAATAATTCTGATAATAATGTTTCTGATAATAATAATTCTGGTGATAATGATTCTGATAATAATAATAATTCTAATTCAAATTCTAGTAATAACAATAATAATTGAGGCTGCACCTCTGAATTATTGGAAAGCAATGTTGCTCTTGTTTTGCATTTCATCTCTGTATTGTATAGTCTAAGCCAGTGCTGTCCAACGTGCGGCCCGCGGGCCGCATGCGGCCCGCGAGGTGATTTTAAGTGGCCCGCCCGGGCTTACTAAATTTATGCACTTTGTGTACAATGAAGTAAAGGATAACTTAACTGGTTGACTTGAGCGCATATATATACTTTTTTTATTGATTTTGTGACAGAATGCCAATTTGGAATGCTACTAGAAAGGCCAATACTAAAACTCAATCTCTTCTTTCTTTTCCTGTGATTAGGTTCCCATAGCCTATTATTGACACACGACTTCTGGTTTTAGCAACTCGTATTTCTGAACTCAAGTAAACAGACTTAGCAAAAACCGTCCCAAACTGTTCACTTCTAGTCATTTCCAGATATGTGAGGCCTACAGAGTTCCAGCACGTCTGTAAGTGACTGCGACCATTTCTTCGAGAGATAGCCGATTTATAGTTTTAAGGATTAGATAGAAACAATCGATAAGCAACCCAGGACCGACGAATGGCGATGTCTTGGCTCTTTCTGGTCCAATGATTATGACTGCTCTTTAGATCGAGACTCTGGCTTCGACGATTTTACAAAAACCAGAGCAGGAGGAAGAATTTAAATTTGGCTTAGTCATAAAGTGCATCTGAGTTTTTTTTAAACTGATGGGCGACGTAATGAAGAGATGAGCTGGCCAAACTGCGCCTGGGCGACGAAATTGAGTGTAAGGCAGGAATAAGCGCCACCTTGCACATTCTGATGCTCAACTAGCCTATTGTGGAAAATGACAAACGTCGTTTTGTGCAGTCTATACGCTATGATTCATAATTATTATTCCTGTGGGACTTTTCGAACTCTATCTATAAACTACTCAAGACTTTCCATTTTGGCCATTCCTGGGTTGGGAGCATCTCTGAATAGTTAGTTATCTTGAACCGGCGATATATAAATTTCATACATGGATAGCTATATATAGATAGATGGATAAATAGACAGACAGACAGACAAACAGACAGACAGGCAGGCAGACAGACAGATAGGTAGATAGCTTATAACCATTCCATATTAAATTTCTACACTCATTTCAATGCTAATATAGCCCCAAAATAGCCACTGCTTTTGGGTTTACTGTTGCGGCCCTCGGCTTTAAGAATCTTGCTTTTGCGGCCCGTGGTACTAAAAAGGTTGGACAGCTTAGACTCTAAGCTGTTTTTACTTGTGGAGCGCGTCATTCTGTGTATTTACCATTGAAGAGTTCATCTTTGAAACAAGAGTCAATACTCAATAGACGCCGGCTGTCGTATTTGACGCAGCAAAGTTTATCCTAAATGGTGGGAATGATTGCAATTGCGGTTCTCACAAGGTCATATCTACCCCGAGTTTATGTCTTTACGACCCGATTGGGGCAATTAGTAGATTTCGAAAGGGTGACTTGGGCTGGCGCCCTGCTTGCCCACGGGGCAGAGGAGACCCTGCAGCAGAGGGTGGGTGGTTTGGTTGGTGGGTGAGTGGGTGGGTAAGATCAGTCTATCAAATCGATGAACGACCGACAGTTTTATGATGGACTCAGCCATTGCAACTGTCAATGTTACACAGGAACTTAGGACAATGACATGGACTGCTTGAGAAACAGTAAATCAATGGAGTTGTATTACACTGTGTATATGTATGTATGCCTGCATTTATGCCTGCATTTATGCTTGTATGGAAGTTTGAATGTATGCCTTTATGAGGGCTTCGATGTATTGTATAAGCCTTTGCAATGTACGCATGTGTATTTATGTATGTATATGTGGATGTATTCTTTTTCATTTTATTCTCTTTTACTCTAATATTTCTACTTCATTTGGTGCTATTGATTCAATTCCATAATATTTTTATTTCAACATTTTAACTAGTTAACAAAGAATTTATTTGTCTTTTATTCGCCCTTATTCTCTTGGATTTCATTTCTGTAATTATTGCAGTAATGTATTGCATTCAAATTCCAGCCGATATGGTTTTCATAACTTCCTTGTTCTGTTCTTCAATCGTGCATTTGGTTTGCGATCAATTGTTGTTGAGCAGAAGTCGTTGCCGTGATCTTCTTGCATGCGGTCATTCTGACGACGGGGTTCCTACTGACATCTGTCGAGCACCAATAAAACTATTCACAGACACCATACTTTTATTCCATTGGCTAGGTATCTATCTCTGTCTGTCTCTGTCTGTCTGTCTGTCTGTGTGTCTGTCTGAGACTGTCTCTCTTTCTCTCTCATCCTCTCTCTCTCTCTCTCTCTCTCTCTCTCTCTCTCTCTCTCTCTCTCTCTTGCTCTTTCTCTCTTTTTCTTTTTCTCTCTCTTCCTCTCTCTTTCTCTCTCCTTCTCTGTCTCTGTCTCTCTCTGTCTCTCTCTGTCTTTGTCTGTCTCTTATAGCTCCCGCTCCTGCCCTCACTCCCTCCCTCTTTCTCTGTCTGTCTGCATGTCTCTGCCTCTGTCTCTTTCTATCTCTATCTGTAGTGCCAATAGTATTGGTACTGTCTGTGGCATTGTGATTATTATGACAATATTAATACTAATGCCAATGCTAAAAGAGCTGAAACGGAATAGATCACTCCATGAGAATGCAGGTGTTATAAGCTTAGTCAATATAGTGGACGTCAAACGAGACATTTTGCAAGGACTGCATATTTAAGATTGTAGAGACAGTTTCACATTCCTTCTTAGGTTTCAAGCGCAGCCATCTGGAGTGAAAGTTCAACCCATTATTACTCCACCTCGAAACAACTTCTCTCTGCCTCTACATCACCATCTGTGTGTTCCTGCGTATGCCTGAGTGTACCTCTGCCCGCCTATTAAACCTTCGCTATGTAGCCTACTATACACAGACTGAGCGCTAAGTAGGATGTCAGCACCTTCTAATTGAACAGTTAATTACAGGTGCTACTCTACCTGGCGCGTGTCACATGTTCTGTCACCTTGTTACCCGCTGACGTCCTTTGAACCTGACCGGGGGTTCGGTATGGAAATTCCAAATGACTCCAATAAAACGCCCCTAGAATCGGGTGATACACTGCACGCTCTGTTAGAGAGATTGGACGTTTTCAATATCGTCTCACACGTAGGGAGAGGTATCGTCACCTCTTCTTTTCAGGGTGACAATAGTTGTATACCATCTGTGTGGTTTGGGTGTTGTGGGAACCAGTTATAAGTCGTCTGTATACGCAATTTACGGAATCAGTTAGTGGATGCTATACGTGTCTGCATGGGACCACCATTGGTCACTCTTTTACTAGAATTCACTGTGCTCTGTTTTGCTGTCTGATAAAGCAGTCTCTATATTCAACATCATAAATAATTATTATATGTTGCGCAGAGGTACAAGAAATGCGTTACATGAAATGTCCAAGTGTATACCTACATACATCGAACGCGTTGAAAAGTTGTCACGATTCATGTCTTCCTTTTTCTATAATTCAAACCTTTCTTTCTGTCAATCACTGAGTGGTCAATCAGTGAATCAGTCATTACCAGTCAGTCAGTCAGTCAGTCAGTCAGTCAGTCAGTCAGTCAGCCAGTCAGATTGTCGAGTGGATGTTTCGTAATAATATATTGAGTTTACTGAGGTGTGAAGGGATGAATAGAGATGGATAATTGGATATATTAGATGGAAAGCGGAAGAGCATTCCAGAGACAGGGTGTGGCTGATGGAAGAGAAAGGGGCAGATGTACTCGATGACCTTAGGGTTCATGCATGTAACGGGGTTTCGTCAGCGATTGTATAGCAAGAGGGTGGACAGAGGCAAGCCAGCTTAGAAGCCCTGAATAATGGATGTGAGGGGCTAACCTTGGTTGATAAGGACGCTATAGTACATGTATGATGACAGGCAGAAGAAGGAGAAAAGAGGAAAAGGAAGATTGTGCCTCTAGCCAATCACAAAAAGCTGTTATGGATGTGATAATGAAGTGCTCGGTATATGATCGCCTTGTAGCCATTGACCATGGCTCTCGGTTTGTTGCAGTGGGTGCTGGTGGTATAAAAGTCTTGAAACAAATTTTCTGCTGTGCCGGAGATTTCTGAGTTTTCACAAGCAGTATGCTGACTTAATTGTAGGCCTATCCTATAATAGTAGTTTCACATAGAAAGAGGCGAAACCTATAGACATTATATACGGCAGACAAACGAATCTTGAAATGTTTACTTAATCAATTTTAGTAGAAAAAAGTTTATTATTATTTAGACATTAATGCAGTGCAGAGAGCACTTTGCAATTATAATTCCTCATTTTTCTTAAGTAACAATTGACACACAATCAGAGGGCACACCTTATTCACGAGCACACCGGCAAGTCTGGAGGTTGTCCATGGACATCAGAGACATGATATGGAGAAACAAGTCGTGGCTGTTCAATGCACGCTCCTCAAACTAAAGTCTTGAAAGTACTTTGGGTGAAACACCCTAAATCATTATGTCTAAATCCTATTTGAAAAGGGACCAACGTGCATTCAAATTTGCAGGGATTGCGTGTTTGGCATTCCTCAAATGAAATAGTGAACGTGAACATACATATATCTCAATGCAACATTTTGGAATTAAGCTAACGCCCTTAACTCAGAAAAATCATCGAATTTCACTCCAGCCTACACGCACAAAAATAGAGGGTATAATGTTCATCAGTTTATCAATCATAATATTAGTTCTGTTCAAATTCAAATGAACTCTGTAGAACATAGGATTTCATTATCGTGCTCTCATTGCACTAAACCCATCTCGCGAGCTCGCGGGTGCTCTGTATCGCTTTCCGCCAAAACTTTAAAAAATCCGCTGAATTTACGAAAATCATCTCAAACTGCGACTTATATAATAATGATACACCCATATAGGTCTGATGATATATAGTCGCAGCGTTCTTTCCAATCTTTGATAACGTCCAATAGTTACATATTATACCAGCGCAACGCTGTACAGACTTCAGTTTAAGACCATAAACACCATAGATATCGTTTAAAAAAGCACTCAAATTCGCCTAATTGCCTCAACAGAACAGGCGAAGGCTGACGACGAGGAGACGGCATTAGCTGACAGTGCGCAGGGAGATCATATCTCTCTGATTTATCGCTCACCCGATGATGTCCCAAGATTTCCAGTTTAACGCTTTGCAGAACGCGCGCGACACAATCCAGAGAAAAGAAATCGAGTCATTCGCACCAATAGCTATATGCACAGTTGCACACATTTAAAAATCTAAAAAATCTATAAAATTAATGTGTACTCAATACACATAATGCATTATTATATGAATGGGCCTATATACATAATTATGCCTTGGCCCTTTAGTTTATATTTACATAAGATATAATCAGTTAATTAATGCACACTATGTAAATTCATAGTGATATACGCTATTTCGAATGATCAGAATAAATTATGTCTACATATATACATACTTATTTATGCCTTATTTCTGTCACGTCATATGAAGTGGTAATCATTGAGGTTCTTGTGCAAATGTACAGCTTGCAAATGGTATACACACCATTGTGTATCATTGTGGGGCGTGCATGGTGGTGTAGTGGTGGCGTCGTTGCCTTGAAGCCGGAAGGTTCGAGGTTCGAATCCACCTCAAGTCGCCGCGTATATATATAATTATATATGAACCGTGGGCAAGTCCTCCACTCGCAATTGCTCTGCGCTTCGTCGTGAAACTCTGATGCAGTGTCCGCTCTGCAGTCGGGAGCGCCTCTGAGTAGAGTGCTTGAAGAGGCGCTATAACAAGTGCACATACATACAAACAAACAAACACCAAACTGCGATCATATAATTCATCTGGAAACCCTGCAAGCAGACCAGAACTGTATACGCATGCAGTGAGGTATAGATAGACAGAGAGATAAAGACGAAGACACATAGATAAGAAGACATTTAGAGTGACACAGACTAAAGCGATAGCGACGCCATCTGGTGTCGAGCTGTGAAGCTGTTGACATCCGGGGTGTCTTAAATATGAAGACGTCTGTCGCATAGACGTCGTCCATGTAAATGAATGCGATGATTGAAGCACGCAAGACAATGATAACTACATTCGCACACGAAGATATCATTTGGATGATGCATTGTAGTTTATTTCTTTTCTTGAGTTTTATACTTTATATATGCATATCAATATTATGAAGAAGATGTAGGAGGAGTGGGAGAAGGGGGAAAAGGACAGGAGGGAGGAAGAGGAGAAGGAGGAAGAGGAGGAGGAGGAGGAGGAGGAGGAAGAAGAAGAAGAAGAAGAAGAAGAAGAAGCAGAAGAAGCAGAAGAAGAAGAAGAAGAAGAAGAAGAAGAAGAAGAAGAAGAAGAAGAAGAAGAAGAAGAAGAAGAAGAAGAAGAAGAAGCAGAAGCAGAAGCAGAAGAAGAAGAAGAAGAAGAAGCAGAAGCAGAAGCAGCAGAAGAAGAAGAAGAAGAAGAAGAAGCAGAAGAAGAAGAAGAAGAAGAAGAAGAAGAAGAAGAAGAAGAAGAAGAAGCAGAAGCAGAAGCAGAAGCAGAAGCAGAAGAAGAAGAAGAAGAAGAAGAAGAAGAAGAAGAAGAAGAAGAAGAAGAAGAAGAAGAAGAAGAAGAAGAAGAAGAAGAAGAAGGACGAAGGAAGATGAAGAGGAAGAGGAAGAAAAAGAGGAAGAACATTTTTTCTTTTAACCTCTCTGTCTCTCCTGTAACCGTATATATATATTCAATTGCTATAGTATAGAACCTCTCTCACATGCAGAAATGTCGATATAGTATAAAATAATAGGTCTTCTGATCAAATATGTTTATGTAAATTTTTGGTGGTTGGTGTCAATGAAAATTCTTTGTACAGACGTCTTTTAGTTTCTAAAAACTCTTTGTAGAATGGAGCAACGAATTTGACAACTGACCGATGACAATAATGTAGATTATTATTTTATTTGTACCCATCGCCGCCAAGAACAAGTATCTTTGTATGTGCGTGCATCATGTGCATGTATACGTTTTTAAGTGGCTGGAAGTATCCTTATAAAGGTGCTGAATATTGTCCTACAGTAGATGACGAGTATACAAGGACCTGGTGCAGTCATAATAGTTACACAGAACAATTTTCGTTTTATTTCAAAAGGACACAACGCAGTATAATACGCACGCACACACACACACCCAGGCCTATATTAATAAATGGGTATCTTATATATATATATATATATATATATGTATATATATATAGCGTATATAATAGTATATACTATAATATGAGATGATTGATAGCGTGGGTGTTAGCGATGTGAGGGATCAGATATAGAGCCATCATCAGAGACGAGCAGAAGATAAGACAACAACTTCTTCCTCTTCGTTTTCAGTGCATTTCAATCAGGCATCTTATAAAAAGATCTGCGCAGATTATAATTATATAAGGTCTGACGCTGCTGGTATATACAGCCCTTCGTCATCTACCCTGCAGTATATATATAGAAGTGCTGTATAATACACCTTCTATAGATACGTTGCACATATGATGCTATATTTTCTCTTGTATAACACGCGGGCTATACTCGATTGTCTGAAGGTGAGGTGTTATAGTTTCATGAATGAAGGAATGTTTGAGTGAGTGAAGTGCTGAGTGATTGAATGACCAGGTTAGTGTATAGAGTATTAGAGTTAATGAATGAGTGATTGGATGGATAAATGAATGGATGTATGGATGAATGGATGGATGAATGAATGAATATATAAATCAATCAATCACTAAATTAATGCATAGACTAATTGTTTGATGTGTGATTATCTTTGTTTCTAATTCATTCACTCACTTATCCACTCACCTGCTCACCGGCTCTCTTGCTCACCCGCTCGTCCATCCAGCCTCAGTTACTATAGCAACGCTCTTAACAAGACCCAATATAGGTCCAATTACGAATCCAAATTGCTTAATTATTTCGTCCATTAAGTGACTTGCTATCCATTCCTCTGTATATATATATATATATATATATATATATATATATATACTGTATATATATACACATATATATATGTATATATATTAGGGCGCCCGTTAAAAATAAATTTCTGAATTTCTTTTGTGGTACCCTCCAATTTTGTTATGTGTCATGAGAGCAGCTCATGATAATTTTTTGTGAATTTTGGATGCATGTTTGAAGGTTGCTCCAACACCTGAGAAGTTTGCAAACTTTGATCCGACTGTATGTTATTCGTGCTTATGTCTTACTTATTTTATCACTAAAATATTTCTGATATTTTATCCCAACAGCACTATAAAATGTCTGCTGATCAACTCTGTTAAAGCAATTTCTTTATAATTTTTGATCAAAGCATAGTTTTAACAGACATTTAAAATAATCAATCAATTGTCATTCTTAGTTGTCTGACTATGATACCGCAGAATATCATCACTGACAAACAGCGTCTTTCTCGCTTCTGGGTATTTGACTTTCTGGCTTGCAGAATCACGCAGCAGCAGACTCTGTTTCTGCTCTTCACCTGCTGTAGTGGAGCTGTTGAGGTCCTAGGTCAATTCCGCAGCTTGCTCTACTCGGTTGTTTATCACTTCCAGGCTGTTGGCATATGCCCATTTCTAGTTTAACTGGACATTTCCAAGGGTGCATTGCTAGTCTGGATCGTCTTATTCAAGAAAATCAGCATCAACCTACGGGTGTGAAAGGATGACAAGATACATTGCACTTCCAAGTTGTCAAGCTACTTTCAAACAACTTGGTTCCATATGGATTCTTCTGAGTAGCTCATCAGAACCTTGTGTCCTCAAATTGCTGATCACAATATCTGTTGGTGTCATTGCTTACAGCGTCAACAATTTGATCCAGATGTTAAGACACTGCAACATGACCAATGACCATCCACCTGGATATGTGCTTCGCTCTAGGGACCATAAATGGCACACCACTTGGTAGCACATCAACCCAAAAAGTAGTATTGTCAATTCTATCAGTGGGCTACACGGTAATCATCACTCGTCTGCTAACTGGCCATAAGAAACTTGCTTTGTGAAAAGCGAAAACAGCATTGTCCGTCAAGCCGGCAAATTTCATGAGGACTTTTCTATCAATTCTTGACTGGGTTATCATTTACAATCTGCTACTGGGTTCTATCAGTTCATTGACGTAGTAGTCATGACAATTGAAAAGACTTGAATAAACTACATGTAGTGTCGGAAACCAGATGATGAACCAAAGCAGTGTTTGGACGCATCTCTGGTCACAATTTTGGGCATATGGTGTTGACTTTCCAGGCTCAGTAGATTCTTGCCAAGCGTGATCTCTATCACCACAAGCCAAACTTCGTCTGTAGTATTAGAAGACGTGGGGGTCGATCGCATGGTCCTGGCCTGACTTTCTACCTCCAACACTTGCTTCATTATAACAGTGTTCGTCACCACCATCGTTTGTTTGAACCCATACCATATGGAAGTTTTGGCACAATGACAAGCTGCAAATCTGATTTATGTCTGGTAGGGGTCAACCCACTCACTCTCTATTAGCCTATATCCAGCAGCATCCTACAGTCCCAGTGCACAACTCAAGGTACGGATGTATTAAAAGTGACTTTTGCTGCTTGTGCCGAATGTTCGTCAAAAAGTAGTCTAGCTTGTCTACTTGACTCGGATTGAGAGGGGGATCTATAAATGTCGTGTCCAGGCTTTCTTATTGAAGTTCTATAGTAAACAGATCAATCAGACCAAAATAAATAACTAAATCAGCAAATGGCAAGTATACAGGTGAAGCAAAATGCAATACAGAATAAAACTGAAGCAGGCGCGAAATTGCAAAATCATAGAAACTTTGGATACGTGGAGCAACCGGTAAATGTCAGCATAAAATTCTGAAATTTT
This sequence comes from Lumbricus terrestris, assembly GCA_949752735.1. Classification (NCBI taxonomy): domain Eukaryota; kingdom Metazoa; phylum Annelida; class Clitellata; order Crassiclitellata; family Lumbricidae; genus Lumbricus; species Lumbricus terrestris. Next base: position 76,260,795 of record OX457037.1, read on the forward strand.
ACACTGTTTATTACCTCAACAGGGGTAACAACTTCAGAGGGTACCACGTTGAAAATTATGAACTTCAAAAATTTTCACTGGTTTAACGGGCGCCCTAATATATATATGTTTATATACATATATATACAGTCGGACATTTCTATTCATTCGGTTGATTCCAGTTTCTTATCTGCCAATCAATTGGAAATCGACTCAGCGACGAAAAATCGTCTGATGTGATATCTGCTGAGGAAATCCGCTGAACGCTTAGCCCGTTATCGACAAGAAGTCTTGTCTACCAGCGGATAAATAATGCGCTTATCGGATGAGATAACGGACCAATTGGGTTGTCAGAGAGGACTGCAGAGCGGACGCTGGAGAAGAAAAGATGGAAGGAGGAATTAAAAGGAGGATTTGAAGGAGTGGATGAGGAGGACGAAGGGACTGTTGAAATTAGAAGGGAAGGAAGAAGGAAGTATTCAAGGAAAGGATCAAGAAGGATGGAACAATGACTTGCTTGTTACATGTTTGACGACACTGCCATATCAAAGATGATTAGTGTCGCCCTCCTCCTTTATCCAGGCTTGGGACTGGCACTGGCAGAGAACAACCAGTGGGGGGGGGGGGGAGTTTAGTGGAACAATGAAAGAGGGAGTAGGTAAACATATGTATGTATATGCAAATGAGTAGGCAAGTAGGTAAGTAAGTAAATTAGTGGGAAAGTAGGAAAATGATGTATATAGGTATACTATAAATAAGAAAATTACTATAAGTAAATAAGTAATTAAATAAGTAACTAGGAACGTAAGTAGATAACTAAGCGACTAAGTAAGTAAATAACTAAATAAGTGAAAAAGTACGGAACTGTAAATATGCAAAGAAATACGCACGAGAGTGGCAAAGTTAATGAGTAAGTAATTGGAACGAAAGGATATATAGCTATAATACAGATATTACAGTGTAAGCGGGTAATCTGGACCAATAGAGACAAACAGACGGAACAATAGGCAGACGTATAATGGAGGAGACAAGAGCGGTCATTAACAGAGACGATCAATTGGTTGATATTGGTCATTGCATGGGTGGGGGAGCATTGCCTGACTCACCCTCTGGTTGTGAACAGCGACTAAGATGTGGTTATCTTGACCACATCGCCCTCATGACCAATTCAGCCTCCTTAAATGACCGGGGAAACCTCCCTGAATTAAGTCTCCACTGTCGAGCCTCCTCTGGACCCCTGCCGTCAATTTAATTGTTCTGCCCTATACGCCCCTCGTGTATTCACACATGTCAAGATTCCAATAGACTCTAAGAGGTAACAATTAATGCCTCGTTATAAGTAGACCTGTAATGTTGTAACTGAAAACTCAAAACAAAGACCCTGCATTTATTGATGACCGTTATTAGAGCTCGTGAGGTGTTTTGGATTAATTAATCGACAAACCGTTTTAGAATTTTGTCGATTACTTCTTAAGTTGCTCGAAAAAGTTTTTTTTTTCAATATCTGCTACTTCTTTTGTGATGTTAAAGCGGTCATCTATGTAGAAATAGGACAAGCTGATCAATGATGATGTGACACTTCGATTGGAAACTTACACATAGATTATATAATTATGTAGGAGTATAATAGGTCTATGTGTGTTTGTGAGTATACGTTTTCATATCGATATGTAGTTCCTCCAATGTGTAAGCATCTCTAACACATTACGCATTAAATTGTCTGTTTACGTCTGAGCTGGAGTGTGTGTGTGTGCGTGCGTGTGCGTGTGTGTGTGTGTGTGTGTGTGTGTGTGTGTCTGCGGTTGTTTGGATTCTAATGCGATGCTGATGTGGTTATTAATCGCCCGATTGCGGTTGGTCATAATATTCCCTTCAACATCTGCTCATTTAATTATCGCTCTCATTTGCCCACCCCATCTCTTCCTCCTCGTCCTCCTCCTCGTCCTCCTCCTCCTCCTCGTCCTCCTCCTCCTCCTCCTCTTTCTCCGCGTCCATTTCCGCCTAAGTTCTGCCACCAAGGCAATCTCCATAAATCGCCAACACTTGTCAAATACATTAGTCTATAATAGCAACTATTGCAGAGAAGAATAGTTTCTCTATTTCCATCAGAGTCAAATCTTGATCCGTTGCTAATTGCTTCGCGTTGACAGCAAATGTTCGAATCAATAAACGAAAATGCAATAAATCGTCCATTTCTTCTTGCCATGGGATCTCTTCTGTTTCGCAATTTATAGACAGACAGGCAGACAGACAGACAGACAGACAGACAGACAGACAGACAGGCAGACAGACATGACAGACAGACAGACAGATGGACAAGAAGTTGCAGAGGGAAGGATGAAGGGAGGTATGGGTAATATGTGGGATGGATGGTTGCGTCTCAGATATTAAGCGCCAGAGGGCGTGAATAGAGGTCGTTGCCTCTTAATCTTAGAGGTTGTTAGAAATGACTAACACTGCAATTCATCAATCAGACGACAGAGAACAGAAGACAACAGACGAGGACACGGACGGATAGAGAAAACGGGGCAGAGAGAAAGAGAGAGAGAGAGAGAGAGAGAGAGAGAGAGAGAGAGAGAGAGAGAGAGAGAGAGAGGGAGGGAGGGAGGGAGGGAGGGAGGGAGGGAGGGAGGGAGGGAGGGAGGGAGGGAGGGAGGGAGGGAGGGAGGGAGGGAGGGAGGGAGGGAGGGAGGGAGGGAGGGAGGGAGGGAGGGAGAGGGAAAGAGAGGGAGAAAGAGAAGAAGAGAGGGTGGGAGGAAGACAGACAGACAGACAGACAGAGACAGAGGGAGGAAATGACAGGAACATGTGAATGAAGTAATAAGGCTACACTTACTTATCTAGTTGCTTGCAATGTTTACTTATGCCCAACTTGCTTACCCACTTACTTACTTACTTATTTGCTTGCGTAATTAACAGGATAGGAATCTCATGGAATGTGTTTCAAGAATAGCTTAGCTCTTTAAATGCTTGCGCGTGATTACCCCCCTCCCCTAAGTCTACGTCTATGGGTACAATACGCACAATAGCATCGTTTACTCAATGCCCATTACAAGAAAAACGCCAAAGATGAGCACGCACATTACATTGTACGACTGCATGGGGCATGGGCGCCCTGCATCCTTGGATCCACTGTGGTCCATGCAGGCGACCATGGCTGGCCTGGCATGCTGTAAGACATTGCATGAAGGACTGAGATGATTTGACGGGGAATGAAGAGTACATCATGACGATAACGACGGTAATCGTTGCCTTGGTCAGCCGGAGATTATGGGGTAAGCTGCGTCCGAGGGATGTTCCCGGTCGAAATGCATGCGGAGACGGGACGGGTGAGCGGAGGGGGGAGGGAGGGAGGCCACAGGGGGCGCGTAGAGGGTCCACAGATATGGCTTCTAATAATCGAAATCATTTGAGGATATCGATCATTCATCATCTAGTATGATAGCTATAGATATCATTTGTTGATATCGTTCACGACCGCTCCCAAGGTAACACTATAAGAACAAACTTCACCACCACGGATATCAAAGACATCGCTTCGTATAGAATACATATATAGGACATGCTCATATCTATATCATTGTAGGTCAATACGGGATTATATGCGTTCATATATAAACATAATTTACACCGAAACAAAAATTATAATTGCGGATATAATATGTATGTATATATATAATATGTACATACATACATACATACATACATACATACATACATACATACATACATACATACATACATCCATACATACATACATACATACATGATACATACATACATACATACATACATACATACATACATACATACATACATACATACATACATACATACATACATACATACATACATACATACATACATACATACATACATACATACATACACACATAAGTCAACCAATTATGTAAAAACTATGGACTGCCATATACGTTGTCTCCACTGTAAGAAAATAAATACCGGTATCACATAGACACATATACTATAAATGATCATGCAATAAACCCTAACGCGATACAAATATTAAAATTATTATTATTATAATGCCAGAATAGTTGCTTGAAAGTTTGAGCTCCAAAATGTTTTTATATGGTTTCCCATTCGCGCCTATTAAGTGCTAAATAGGCCTACTTTTAATGACGACGTTTATGAAATCCTTCATTGCAGTTGTAATGACGAGAATGATGATGATCATGATGATGAGAGGAAAGGAGGAGGAGGACGACGATGATGATGATGATGAGGGGTTAGTATATAATGGATGAAACTCTGGTTTGAAGACCTTATGATATATACGGGGCGCGGTTCAAATCCCGCAGGGCCTCTTGGTTTAACTCTTCCTCCATTCACTAAGCGACGACCCAATGTTTTATTATTATTATTTATTATTATTATTATTATTACTACTGCTACTGCAATATATGCGATATCAATAAATCAAGCCACCGATCCATTCACCCATGCACCACCCATACATCCATCCATTCGCCCATCCATCCATCCATTCACCCATCCATCCATCCATTCACCCACCCACACATCCATCCATCCATCCATCCATTCAATTCTATCAATAAATCATTCTCGAAGCATACGTTATTCTAAACTAAAGCACCACATTGCCACTGTCAGCCACAAGATGGAGCCATAAAACACTGATAATAAATCGTAAGCTGTCTTTTCTATGCGCCACAAGTAAACGGACAAACCCTAAACGACATCGCGTTGCTTTAAAACGACACTTAATACCTTTAACAGATTATATTAAGTGTTACACACTGAACGTATGCACGCAATAAACTTATAATCTGCTGGCAAGACTTTGTATTGCGCTAAGTGTCCACATAAATTGAGATCAATTCGTGCAATTGAAAAAGCAAGTCACCGGATCTCGATACCATATCACGTATCGGAGACGCCGGCTGCAAGAAGAGACCCCGTCATTGTAAGCACCCGAAAAGATGGCGCCACAGTCGCATTTAATGGCATCACTTAAGGGCGTATATAATTCAGGCGGATGGATAGATGGAATGATGGGAACTGGATGATTCCGAGACATAAATGCTCTTATCGCCTGGAGTACCGTTGACATTTCACTGAAGAGTGGGATGGATAAAACAATGTCCCGTATTGAACGCAATTAAACTTAATACTTACGCACTTCAGGCCAATTTGGTTCATAATGCTTTCCCTTCACATCTATAACCTATTGCCACTGGTGTTTCGTTCAGATAGACACTCGCATCATTATACACACACGCATAAACAAACACGTGCACATAATTATAGTTACATAGACCTTTGCATTATATCATATTTTATTTACATATGTTCCTGCTTAATAAGCAAAATGGATCATAACCTTCGTTCATCCAACGAGACGAAAGTACATGTCCTTAAATGCGTACGAATATGAAAATCGTGAATGAATATTAATCTTAAGCTGGTATTTGAAGAATCTAATTTAACGTGTAAACTGCTTTCGTTTTCTTAATGACACCAGTAGTGTGTGTGTGTGTGTGTGTGTGTTTGTGTGTGTGTGTGTGTGTGTGCGTGCGTACCATGGTCTGAGGTCACCTCAGTGTTTGGCGTGCATGCTGCCTGAAGAGTCGGCGATAGAAATTCTAGGCCCGTGCAGAGGAGAGCCATGCATGTGACTTCATTATATATGCTGTGATCTTTGTTTTAAGGAGATAATCTACAACAAAATAAACGGAAATGATTATTTCAACGCGGGTACATTTTTGGGCGCGGTGGTGTAGCGGTGGCGTCGGTACCTTGCAGCTGGAGGGTTCCAGGTTTGAATACATCACAAGCCGCCGCGTAGGGACTTTGACCAAGTCCTTCACTCGCAATTGCTTGATCGCCCCGCCCCGGCGTGAAACACTGTAGTCGGGAGAACCTCTGAGTAGGCCTAGGGAGCTTGAAGGGGCGCTACAGAAATGGAGAAATAAATAATAAATAAATAAAATACATGTATGGGTACTGGCAGGGCGTGGTTGGATCGATGGATGGATGAACGGACGGACGAACGGAAGGTTGATGTATTGATTGATTGATTGATTGATTGAAATTATGACTGGATGCACGGATGTGTTTCATAGAGCAATGGAGATATTGATTGATTCAATTATTGATTCATTGATAATATTATCTCGGGGTTTCTGAATGCCTCCTCATCTCAGCCTCTGCATGTCAACTCTGCTGACATGTCCTGTCGATGACTGAGAGGCTGGCATACCCTTCCTCATATGCCGAGGCTGCGACAATGATGTCGCTAACACTATATATGCATACCAATGGCTGGCTCTCACCAAGCATATTATAAGGAATTGCTCTCTATATACACAGCGTATACGTATATCGTATGTATATTATATTATATGCATGTAATATATTAAATATATATCATATTCTATATGTAGACTCATCTGTAATGCATGGTACTTGACTCATGGGTCGCTCAGCTTCTTAAGTCGTATTGAGTTTCGACATGCGGTTCCTCTGGCTATACATAGACGACCTTTAGGGTCACACGGGGTCAAGACGCATCACGAGGGGTCAGGGAAGAAGTCGACTCGGCTGGGTGTGCTGTCGTCTTGGGAAAGTTGAGGCGCTCGTTTGGGGGTGGATTTGGGGTGGGTGGGGCGTTGTTTACTATGGGGTCATGATGGGGTTTAAGGGCTGTGATTTGCTCTTATAAGTTGCTGCGCCCTTCTGCTGAGGGTATACACCTGTCAACTGAGGATTTATTATTGCAAACATCGGCAACGGAATTCGTTTCATTCAGTTTCATGCGTAGATATGCGGTGCAATACAATACAATGCAATACAATACAATACAATGCAATACAATACAATAAAAACGCGTATTTGATACGTTTCTCTTCTTCAGAAGTTCAGAAGTGAACAGACGATAGAAAATAATTCATATGGCACTGAGCGATGAGCGATTGTGGCTACAAGACAGGGTCTAAACAGAATATAAGTTACTGCTCTCTACCGGTATATATATATATATATATATATATATATATATATATATATATATATGCCATTGCCATTTTAGAGAAGTTCACATACACAGACAAAGAGAAAGATAGAGATAGACAGAAAGACAGACAGATATAGGGAGAGACTAAGAGAGACAGACATTCAGACATACAGAAAGAGACATAGACAGACAGAGATAAACAGACAAAGATTGAGAGACAGAGAGAGACAGAGATATAGACATAGATAGAGACAGATACAGAGGCAGAGACAGACAGAGACGGAGATAGTGAGAGAAAGAGACACAATATCTCATAGACAGAGCAATCATATACAAAGCATACACACAGTGGAACAGCAACGCACACGCGTATATACAGGTCTAGAGTTCACTAGACACGTGCCAACTAGGCACGAGCACTAAACACTCGGAGCAGAATTGCAGCCTCCGGCCACAGCAACAGAGTAAGCCATCACTAGTATCCACGGGTCCATTCAGTCTGGGCAGCAGGACTACATCGATGGAGTCGAATGTCTCCTCAGCTCTCTCTGATTGATGAGTATACCCTAATGACCAAATTTCGCCATCCCAGCAGCCTCAAGCAATTGACCCCCAGTCCTCCTAAGTCCGTCACCCTAAAACATGCATCCAATTAGCATAATTTGGATAATTGAATTAAGACTGCACACAGGCGTCATTGATTGCGGTGCAACCCAAGTCAACGATTGGCCCTGTTCTAGCACAACCAGAGTTTTTCTATTAAAGCCTCTAATCTACGTCTGTCGTGCGATCATGCTTTTATTAAGGCGTTGTTTGTTTCAGTGTAAATGACATTATAACAAGACAGTAACTTATAGATTGCCAGAAAATTGATCATACAGCGAACTGATCTCTGCACAATGTTCGGTTTGTTGGTTGATCCTTTCGCCCACGTCAATGGGAGCGATATCATCTTTCATTTTGGGGTTTGTTTCAACCATTAGACGAATTAAATGTCGTTTGCCCCAAGAGTGGATCAATTTGTTTCGTATGAATGGCTTTAGTTGTGCAGGCTACTAAGAATCTTTATGGATGCTCACTTATATGCTCATAGTTCTTCAAGTTTCCGTTTATTTAAATATCATGGAAGACATTATAATCGTTGCTGTCGTGTAAGACGATTGGAATGAAGAATTCTTTGTCTAAAAATTAATATAAATCACTCAGTACGAAACTCGATATAGACTATACTTGAAAAAGAAGCCTACAAGGCTTATACATCAACAACACGATTTGCCCGACAATCCTCATTCTTGACTGGTCTGCTTTATCTTTCCAGTCATGTTGGACATATTGCTGCAATGTGTTTATTCATTTGATACTTGAAAAGAAACACGTTTACTAAAATACAGTTAGTTGAACAAGTTACACCCGCAGCAATGTCCGACATATTACATGTATTTCAATATATTTATTGAGCGTGATACATGAAAAAGAAGCATAATTATGGCGGATTTACTACAGTGGTTTCACATGTTCAGTTATGCTCTCCCCGGCTGAAATAAATGTATTGCTGCTATCAGAAACTAAATATGTAGACAAGACTATAATAGTACGACCATGTATAGTTGTATACCCAAAGGAGACGCGTCTGAGAACTCAAAAGTCCCGAAAACTCAGCTCCCTCCGGAAGTTGTTCCCAGACTACGCCCTGAGTGGAAACAAGTTCAGCATAGTATACATGATTGTACAATGTACATTACAAGTTTCATTCTTAACTCGCATCCTTTCAGGGTTGGGGAGCTGTGTGTACCCCCTATATACTTCGTGCATATACAGCGACGCTATTACTTTCAGTATAATCTGCAATACCCCAAGATGATCACTCTGGTTTTCTTTGCTACATCATTTACTGTATAGTTAATGCGCATACACTAACGATACGCCATCATTCCGGTAAGTTAAGTCTTGGGACAATTTCAAGAGCTACATGCGCACCATGCATGCAAGCCGCCATTCGAGTGGCTCTTTGCTTTAGAGGGTACACGCGCATGCAAGGCGAAAACGAAAGAGTTATCAATCGTAAACTTTGCAATTCATTAGCATCCGACTTTCACATCACGAGAGCCAGCGTTCTTGGAAGTGTAAAGTCTGGTCTGTGGAACTTAAATAAATCATTTAATCAAATGTGACGACAAAGAATCTACTTATGTAGATTTCTAATCATTTCAGTCGTGCTTTTGTGGGTTCGAGGTCTCATAAAGATACGAGAGAAGACGACTTATAAGAGGGGAGCTAAATAATTGTTCTGAATGAATGGAGGGATTGGTGTGTGGATTGGTGAATGCGTGGATTGAGGCAGGGAGGAGGGAGGGAGCTAAGGATGGATGGATGTATTTGTGGGGGGATAAATGGAGAGATGGATTAAGGGTGGTTATAAAAAGCTGGATGAGCTCTGAGAATTTGTTTGTGTTTTATTAGTTATTATGCATTGCATATACACAAGGTCATAGCCAGGATTTTATTTGAGGGGGGGAAGGTACTCGACCCTGAGCAAGTCTATAGACAAGCAACTGAATCAGCTGACTAAGGGGTTTGCAGGATTATTCAATAATTAATACACACACACATAATTTATATATATATATATTTAAAATGCACATAGAAATAAAAGTTTCAAAATGAAATCCCTTTATTGCTTACATCATGATTGCCCCTCATGAGGAGGTAGGCCATACGCCGTAAATGGTCCTTTTCTGCAGGGCTACACTGAGGCAGATCTATGACTGGGTTCTGGGAGTGGCATGCATGCAGGAGGTCGAAGGTCAACTGTACACCCGCGCATGCGCAGTGACAATGGTGATCGCAGAACCAGTAATTACCTTCAATAAACCGCTAATTCTCCCATAATGCATTCTGCTTCCTTGCCTGCGGACACCCGCTCTCTCCACCACATGCACGACCGAGGTCCAGAGGCTACACGTCCGAACATCATCCAGTCCAACCCCAGACCGGAAGTCGCTTTAATCTGACCAGTTCGATGCCTGAAAAGCGGAAGTGTCGATTGGCTGAACTCGCTTCGATGTCATCATCTGTGTTTTCTATCCAATATAATGCGATTATTTCTAGAGTACAGTCCGTGCATCGCCTGCAGCACATGATGGTCTATATAGGCCAATGTTAGCTCCACCTCTGAACGTCTGTCCGCCTGCCTGTCTGCCTCTGTCTCTGTCTCTGTCTCTGTCTCTGTCTCTGTCTCTGTCTCTGTCTCTGTCTCTGTCTCTGTCTCTGTCTCTGTCTCTGTCTCTGTCTCTGTCTCTCTCTCTCTCTCTCTCTCTCTCTCTCTCTCTCTCTCTCTCTCTCTCTCTCTCTCTCTCTCTCTCTCTCTCTCTCTCTCTCTCTCTCTCTCTCTCTCTCTCTCTCTCTCTCTCTCTAGCAGTTTGCTATTATACTGTGCCTCTTCTCGAAACATACTAGTATTGCAGACTCTTACTTTATGCCATAAAAGGTGACGAAATTCTGCCAAACATCAAATTCCAATATATTTTTAAAAGGCTGGACAATGAAACGAAAATGGCAACACGACGACACAATGACATACATATATATACTGTTTATAGATATTATTTTCCATAATATAAATATTATTTTGATGTCTATATATAGCCTATGTGTACTTGTCACATCTGCTTCGAATGCAGAGTGTTTTATCATTATATTATAGTCTGAATAAATAAATAAATAAATAAATAAATAAATAAATAAATAAATAAACTTGTTTAATGACCTAAATAATTGACGTTGTCAATGCAGGACGCAGCTCAACATCAGTGATAACATTGTTGTCATTAGATGTTTTGCCTGAAACTCTGTTGCCACTAATTGCCTTTGTGTTCGATACTTAATGGCCTCACGCACCTCTTGGCGATCTATGGTTTGGCTGCACATCTGTCGTTCGCTTCATGATGCTCATTTTCTTGTTTCTAGGCGACATGACTGCCCATTGGTCCGTCTGTATAGTATGTAGGCCTATGTACGGTTTGTCTATCTGTATTCGTTGCTCTGTCTGTTTATCTGTCTGTCCGTCAAATCATCAGAAATTAAAGCGACTACTGAATCAATCAGACAAGCAGTCAGTCGCTAGACTTTCGAGTCATTAAGTCATTAAGTCTTTTATTCAGTCATTCATTCATTCATCCATTCATTCAATCAGTCAGTTAGTCATTCAGTCAGTCTGTCAGTCAGTCAGTCAGTCAGACAGTGTTACCGATGAATACGATCAAGGAGGGTAATCAAATGGAATGACTACTGAAAACTCTTAGTTACAAGAAAAATGCTAGAGATTTGGAGACAAGGAGAAACGAAGACGTAGAGGGGAAGTGTGGAATGGCAGCCGACAACAGGTCGCGGTGGGATAAGACGGAATGACCAAAGAAGGAGGTATACGCTATACCGTCGAATAGAAATGGGTATGATGGGAGAACCGCAGGGCATGGGAATCTACCGTCTACCTAACACCTGTGTCTGTCTGTCTGTCTGTTTTTCACTCATTCACTCACTCACTCACTCACTCACTCACTCACTCTCTCTCTCTCTCTCTCTCTCTCTCTCTCTCTCTCTCTCTCTCTCTCTCTCTCTCTCTCTCTCTCTCTCTCTCTCTCTCTCTCCATCAAGTAGTTGAGAGGTCGTCATCTTAAAATATCCGTTGGCTGAATAATGCAGAAGAAATCGGCGACTAATTCGTCTGCCTCGTTTCCCCAGCGACTTCAAAATGGCGCCGAGAACGAGAGAGGCAGCGACACAACGACTGCTGATCATAAGAACATCTCTTGTCATTAGACGATCTCCTCTCCATCAGCGCTGGCGCTACTCCTCCTCCTCTTTCTACTACTACTACTTACTTATTTATTTATTTATTTATTTATCGCATTTACTATAGCGCCCCTTCAAGCATTCTACTCAGGCGCTCCCGGCTATACAGCGCGGACACTGCATTCGAGTTTCAAGCCGGAGCGCACGAGCAGTGATGAGTGAAGGACTAGTTCAAGGTCCCCACGTGGCGGCTGGAGGTGGATCCAAAACTGGAAACCTTCGACTGCAAGGCACTAACCCACCACTACGCCACCACGTACACTACCACGATTACTACTACTACTGCTAATAATACTAATACTACTGATGCTGCTGCTACTGCTACTGCTACTGCTACTGCTGCTGCTGCTACTGCTACTGCTACTGCTACTACTACTACTACTACTACTACTACTACTACTACTACTACTACTACTACTACTACTACTACTACTACTATACTACTACTACTACTACTACTACTACTACTACCACTACCACTACCACCACCACTACCACTACTGTTGCTGCTGTTGCTGCTGCTGCTGCTGCTACTACTCGTAATATATACTACTACTGTATATCACTACTACACTACTACTGTTTGTCTGTCTGCCTTTCTATCTGCTTGCCCGTCTGTCTGCTACCAGTATACGCAGTCATTTAACATCACACTATACTACTACTATACCACTACTACAATAACCTCTTCATTGTTTGCTCTAGAATCGGCGCTATATAAATGTTCATTTACAACTTTCATTTCATCATTATGTAGCTCCTCCAGATGACAGCCAATCTCGACGCTACAGGACGGCCTTCTCGCGAGAGCAGCTGGGTCGCCTGGAGCAGGAGTTCAGCAAAGAGAACTACGTCTCACGTCCAAGAAGATGTGAACTGGCTTCCACGCTCAACCTTCCAGAATCCACGATCAAGGTTTGCCTCGTCTCCTTATAGACATTTATGTAGCGACTTAGTTTAATCTAATCTTACTTAAAACTGCTCAAAACAGTTTTTTAATTGATGCTTTTTCAGTTATGTTTTTATTTTTAGTTTAGTGCATTAGTGCCATTAATGGTCTTCTTAGAAGATTCACCAATTCACGCTTCTTCCCTCTATACTGTATTTATAATTTTGAAAAACTCTGTTCTAGAGCTGAATCTGTCTTTTCCCGCTTGATCCTCTTAAACCTTCATAACATCCTTAACCACCTCCCCTCCCCATAAGGTCACTCCATACAATACTCGACCAGACCAGAGGATACAAGCAAGCTAGGGTTGATACCATTGCCAAAAATAAATTTTTGGTGAGAATGCGGTATTACTTTTCATTGAAGTTACGTACTTACTCAACTATTTACTTATTTGGTGAAATGTTAGTATTACGAACGAGCTTGCTCATTAACTGACTGACTGCCACACTGACTGGCTGACTGACTGACTGACTGACACACTGACTGACTGACTGACTGACTGACTGACTGACTGACTGACTGACTGACTGACTGACTGACTGACTGACTGACTGACTGACTGACTGACTGACTGACTGACTGACTGACACATTGACTGACTGACTGACTGACTGACTGAATGACTGACAGACTGACTGACTGACTGACACATTGACTAACTGACTAACTGACTGACTGCATGACTGCATGACTGACTGGCTGACTAACTGACACACTGACTGACTGACTGACTGACTGACTGACTGACTGACTGACTGACTGACTGACTGCCACACTGACTGACTGACTGACTGGCTGACTGACTGACTGACTGACTGACTGACTGACTGACTGACTGACTGACCGACTGACCGACTGACCGACTGACTGACTGACCGACTGACTGACTGACTGACTGACTGACTGACTGACTGACTGGCTGACCGACTGACCGACTGACTGACTGACTGACTGACTGACCGACTGACCGACTGACTGACTGACTGACTGACTGACTGACCGACTGACTGACTGACTGATTGACCGACTGATTGATTACAACGCGCTGTCATTTGCATACTTATTACGCCCAATAATAATTTTTACACTTAGCAGCAGTGCGCCAGTGACAAATGAATTGTTACAACGAACACTGATAAAATGGCAAGATTTGCCATCTGTCGAGTAAATGAGTATCACTCGTCATATGTGATAGCATTTGTGAGATTTTCGTCAAGCATTACATGTTTCAACCGTTAAATTGAACCCAATCTACAGAATTAAATATATACCGTTTTGCAAAGAAAGTAATTTTTATTAAATGTTTTATGCGACAGATATTATAGAACAGTTTTTCTTTTGAACTTCGTAAAACACCGGAATATAGAAGTTACCCGGCTTTTATAATGAAAAATGTTTTGAGGGTTGTTACAAAAAATTGACCTTGATCACTTGACCTTTGATCTATTACGTTATTTAATTTTGCAGTCAACAACTTTTGTTGACAATATTTATACCCATCAGCATAAAAATATAATCAAACTATTTCAAATGTATAGCTTCACAGGGCAATGGCAAGTAGATGGGATAAAATAATGTTGTGCTAGACGCTGTAAATTTTAAGGCGAACCAGAATGCTGCTTATCTGAATGCCTGACTTGATAACTTACTTATTAACTCAATGACATCCTAATCGACTTATGATCTATTGGCTTGTTTAATGACTGACTTTCTGACTGACTTAATGACTTACTGCCTACATTACCGAGACACTGATGTCCTTCATGATCTACTGACTGTTCCAATGACTGACTTTAGAGGCCGTCCATAAATGACGTCATCATGACGTGCGGAGTTTGGTTTCCGTTCGTGAGAAAAGGAGACTGGATTGGCAAAAAATGCTTGAGAAATGAAAGCTGAATTGATCTCTTTCATTCATGTGTTTCATGATGTATCCAGCTTCAATTTCAGTCATAAGATTCCTTAAACCAACCTCCATTTGTAAAGCATCTTTCCAGCTTCTATTTCAGCTATGAAAATACCCTGATACAGCTTTTATATCTAAAGCGTTATTTTCATCAATCCAGCTTCAATTTCAAATATAAAAATATCCATGCAGAGCCTTCATCCAGCTTCCATTTCGCATGCGTCTTTTCATTAATCCAGCTTCTGTTTCATATATAAAAATTTACTAATCCAGCTTCATTTCATCCATACCATTTTGTCCGTACCATTTTGTCCGTACCATTTTGTCCGCTACCATTTTGTCCGGTCACCAATAATAGACCTAGCACAGTGGTTCCAAACCATTTTTGACAGTCGGGCCACTTTTTCTAAGTTGGAGGTCACGATGGCCACTTTCTTAGTTGAAGGACATTAGGAAGCCAAAAGGCTAAAATTTAATTAACTAAAGGCGTATAAAATTCTTATAATTGAATCAAAATAGAATGTTGGATGTAATTTATTAACGTCCAAATAAAATAATTTGTAATTGAAAAGAATTATAATGTTCTATCATATTAAAATTGTCAATTTTTACATATATTTTTCTTAATTCGTTGTGTTGCTGCGGGCCATTTTTGTAGGCCAGGCGGGCCACGGGTTGGGAACCGCTGACCTAGCGCCTTTAAGACAAAGAGATGTCGTCACAATAAAATGTCCACAGCACAAAGTCTATGCGTTTCGTGTGTCTTATTGCTGTGATTAATTATGTGGTGTTGGACCCTTATAATAATATAATTATATGAATATATTATATTCTTTTATTGAGTTCTTGCAATTTCTTGCTGACATACCGCAGCCAGTTACAAGTTTTTAAACAGGAATTTGGGAACGGGGTAACTACATTTGTTAATCCGACCCGGCGCGGGCCCCTCAAAACTGCCGGTGACACGAAGCGGAGTATCCCCCCTGAAAGCTATCCGGGGGGATGAATTAATCTATCCCCCCGGATGTAATTAACCGATCTATACTATCCGAGTGGATAAACCATTCTATCCTCTTTTTTGAAAAATGCGCATAGTAAAAAAATGTATGCTGTAATCAAAAATTGAAGTGACTCTAATTGTTTTAAGTGTCCTAAGCAATGCTGAGATAAAGGCAACTCGAATTTATTTAGTTACTCTGAGCTTAAGTGTTTTAAATATTTTAAGTGCTCTAAAAACAGGGCAAAACAAATTATCTAGTACGAATAAATATACCTGTTAGTGTCATTGTTCAAAACAAAGCAGATGAAATTAATTTGCAAAACAAACACGCGGAAGCGGTTTTTTCCACTTTTTTAATATGGGGGGATACAATTAATACGGGGGATACTCTATTTCGTGACATCGGCACTCACCGCAGCACCCTTAGCGCCAGCCTTGATGCGGGCCTGATCACCCGCTATGTTCCTTGAAAAATAATGAATAGGGCCAATATTACTGCATATTATAAAAAATCAGCCGTTACTCGCCTTTAATGCCATTGGAGTTACTTCTGCCATCTACCGAGTAAATTGTTGACCCGATCTCTCGATATAAATACATTACATTAGTTCATGAGTTATTTACCCACAGTATCCATAATGTTAACTGTAGTATTATACTTATGGAACCATTAAATTTAATAGTTAATTATTGTAAGGTGCTGAGTAGAAACGATATTAATTTATCTTTGGTGCATTTGCGACTAATCTTGCATTGTTATATAACACCAGAGTTTCGAAGATACGTTTTCCATATAAGATATATTACAGTTCGGCAAACTTTAATTATATGACATATATATTGTGAGTAGATTAGAATTTTTGAAGTCGACTCTTACAGTTGACAATAACATGATAATGAATATTATAGTGAATAGTGTTGCAACAGGCACTACGCCGCCTTTTAGGTTGTCTGCCATTCGTGACAACTTTATTGGGTTGAGGTTCGTGATGAAGATCAGGATCTCCTCGTCCTTAGTGATATTAGTAGTACACCATCATCATCATCGTCGTCGTCGTCGTCGTCATCATCGTCATCATCATCATCATCATCATCATCATCATCAATTCATCATCATCATCGCCATCATCATCATCATCGTCGTCGTCATCATCGTCGTCGTCGTCATCATCGTCGTCGTCGCCGTCGCCGTCGTCATCGTCGTCCTCCTCCTCATCGTCATCGTCATCATCATCATCATCATCATCATCATCATCATCATCATCATCATTATCTTCTTTGTTTTGAGATGATGTTCTGATGCTATTATTATTTTTATTATTACTATCGATATTAAAATTATTATTATTATCATTATCAGAATTGGGCGACTCTAATTTTTGTGATTATCACTAGAAGTGAGGAGGATAAGGTTCAAAAACGCAGTGCATTGTGCATCTTGTGGATAAAAGCAGCATATTTTTTCAGATTCAAGACAAACCTATTTAAAAACTTGTCAACGAGAGGTATAAAAAAATTCAAACGGGAACGCACATAGACAGAAGGTTGAAAGTATGCTAAAAACGCACATGCTCCCAGTGGCGTCTAACCCCCCCACTTGGAGTGGGAGAACAAACCCCCCATTTTCGCCGACTTAAAACAATTTTATGGGAATCTGTTCATATGTTACGTATATAGGCCACGCACGAATGGGGGCTCAGAGGGGGGTTACGGGATTTGGGATTTAGGCGATTTGCGTACGGGGGGGGGGGGGTAGTTGACAGAATGCACGTACGCAAAATAACTGTCTGATTATGACGTATACAATAATAGGATGGGGGAGTGTCAACAAAATGCACGGGTGCGCACGGGGGGGAATGGGTCGAAAATATGATTGTTTGCGTACGTGCTATATGGATGGCCTCTAATTAAGACTGCAATTGACCGATGGCGTGTCATATTGCCTACCTTTTAATTCTGTAATGAACTTCAAAAGCAAATGTTTGAGCAAAGAACAGCTGATAATTTAGGAGCATTTAGGCTCAAGCAAAATCAAGACGCAATATGGCTCTGCTCTACCCATGGCCCAATAGGCCTAAAACGGTATGCTTAATAGGCAAGTAGAAAAGTTGTATAATTCTAAATAATTAAAACTCACCACTACGAAATATCCTGTTGCTGGTAGATGAAATGAAATATTGCCCTTAAACACAGGCGGAGACTTGGTCCTGGATTGAGGGGAGGGGGAGGAATAAACGATCGGCTAAAGGACGATCGCCGAAGCGGGAAGGTATTGGGAGGATGTTCATCTCCTCAATGTTGAAACGTTTGAATTTCCACACTGCAGTGGCAGCATAATGGGCTGTCATTTTAGCGAAATTGTTCATCATTTCAATGCTTATAGTCGTGGTTTGAGACTTCAAAACTGTTCCATCCAATTGTTAAATTTTTCGAATTTCCATTCTGTAATGGTTACACTTTAAGCCGTCAAGTCAAAAATTTCTCATAATTTCATTGTTGCAAGAGATGGTAATAAAGGCGTCTCCTCCTTCTAGTTGTTTAACTTATTTGAATTTCCGTTGTGTCATGGTCATAAGATTTTAAGCTGTCTTCTTAATCAAATAATATTACCGGCATTCATTTTCCATGCTGATACTAGCCTAGCCATGGTTTAAGACTTTAGAGTGTCGCTGCCCAATTGCATAATTTTTTGGATTTGCACATTGTTGCCGTACGTAGCATTTTAAGCTGTCATGATTTCAGTGCTCAGAGATGTGGTTCAAGACTTCAATAAATGTCGCTCCCAATGCTTAATTTTTTAAAACTTGCAGACTGATATTTGGCAGCTTTTAAGTTGCCATCTTAAACGAATTTTCATTATAGATAAATTATAAGCTTAATGGATAACACTGTAGTAGGCATAGGTGCAATCACGTCCTAAAAGTTGGGGGGACCATAATGAATTACGTCCTAAAAGTTGGGGGACCATAATAATAAAGTTAGGGGACCACTCAAAAGTTGGGGGGACGCGTCCCGTGGGTCCCATAGGGTGGTTGCGCGGCTTGCGCCTATGGTAGTAGGCCTAAATTATAATGATATTTACGAAATATTTCTGAAACATTGGGGCGATATAGGCCTAGGCATCTCCGCCACCCCCTTTAAATCTCCGTCCATGCGCTTAGAAGCTCGAAGCTAATAATTCGAATTCTCCACAGAAATTCTCTGTGTAGGCAGACCTTTAGCTGTTGACAACTCCTGCTGATGTCGATGCAACTCTTCGCGAAATAAGAAAAACTTATAACACAGAAACGGTCAAATTCGGTTGTCTATGGTAGACCTACAATCCTACATGTATAATGACTGCCATCTAGCTTCCTGCACTTATGGCAGCATCTCTATAGCATGGAAAGACTCTGCTTTACATCAGAGCTGCTCTTATCCATTTCAGCGATATGCTGGCTGGGAATCTAATGCGAAACAGCTGTTATTAGCTTCATTAGGCTTAGGCTACTTTTACAGAAGAGACCACTGTCCGAAGACTGGGGTAGGCTACACGTGCACAGCAAGTGTCAAACAGGTCGTTTGATTCTTGCTGCGCGACCGTCGCAATCATTAATTTTGTTGCCTTCATCACCTGCCAAGGCGTGGGCTTCGGCTTGGCTCCGTCAGTAAACGTGATTAGCGATAAGAGGTCAATCCCAAATCCAAATGGGTGTGTTCCACCCTTGTATGCAAGAGACCCGACTGACACTAATGTCTATGAGTTGTACTCCTTACCATATAATTTTTTATGTGATTTCAAGTGAACCGTGGGTTCGTTAGTCCATGGTAATAATGTTTTTCGATACATAAATGATGCACAAATAATAATTTTCGTATTCCATGCCTTTATTTAATAGAAATTCACCAACCCCCCCAATTTACACCCGAAAAACGTCAAACCCCCCACTTTCAGAAACCGTGGGAGAGCGTTCTCCCAACCCCCCCATTGGTAGACGCCACTGCATGCTCCAGAGTTGATAAGCAGCTCTAAGCTGCACTTAGATGCAGAATATGTGGTCTTTTGACAACATGAAGCATTACTAATCTAATTTGAACACCGAAATCAGAATTAAGGTGATTTTGCAACATATTACGTTTGATGCATCATTTCAAAGGCCTTATCTCAGGCATCAAAATGGAACAAAAATTATTGCACTAGCTTAATCCTAGCCGAAGATACAAGAAAAAAGTGATTTAACTAAATTAATTAATTAATTAAAATAAATTAATAAAAATAAAGTTTTGCATAGCAAGAGCATTAAAATATCTTGGCTACTTGTGTTTTGAAAAAGTTTAAATTTTTTTAAAATTTTGTTTAAATTAATTTTTTTACAAAAAAATTTAAAATCACAATCACATTATTTCTCAAATAAGCTTA
Organism: Lumbricus terrestris; assembly: GCA_949752735.1. Classification (NCBI taxonomy): domain Eukaryota; kingdom Metazoa; phylum Annelida; class Clitellata; order Crassiclitellata; family Lumbricidae; genus Lumbricus; species Lumbricus terrestris. Next base: position 76,280,879 of record OX457037.1, read on the forward strand.
TCTCTGATGTGTAATCTCCGACTTAATGCTGATTACGGTGTGCGGCGTCACAATTGATAGAACACAAGTTTGCTATAAAAGTATGCTAAAAATTCACATTTTAAGAGCAGAAATCGAAACTCTTTATGCACTTAGATGCAGAATACGTGATGTTTTGAAACCATGAAACATTACTGATCTGATTTAAGCATCGCACATATGCATACAATTACATGTGTGGTACAATTGGCATAGCTCCAAAATACTATGAAAGTATGCCAAAACTGCACATTTACAGAGCCAATGTGCAACTCCATATTGCACTTCGATGCAGAATATGTGGTCCTTTGACAGCAAGAACATTGCAATATCCGTCTGCAATATGGTCACCCAGCACAATGTTTTGCTCACCAATACAAAGGACTTGAAGAGTACTTTCAGCAGATACCAAAATACTAATAATTATCAGCGTGCTTCCGTCATGGAAGACTTAAGATAAAAATAATGTCATAAATAGACACAAATCACACAATGTCGAAATTCCAGTTGTAAAAAAGGTCCTTTACATTTGGGAATTTTCCTATACAAATGCATACTGGCACCACAATTTGTAGAAAATATTTGATTTTCATTTTGTATCACTGGTAATTAAATGTCAGTTTAAATGTTTGGCGATGCCGTCTTGCTTGTGCTCCATCGTACTTGTCTAGCCTTTGTCGACCTGTCTCAGACCTTGCAGCCACTAGAGCTCTTCGCTCGGCGGCAACGGGTGAGCTTTTGGTTCCGCGAGCTCGCACTTCTATCAGACAGCGCCGAGCCTTTTCTGTTGTAGTCCCGCTATCTGGAATGGCCTCCCACTAACCTTGCGACTTATGCCTAGGCTAAATTCCCCTGGATTTTTAAAGTATCTCAAATCCTATCTTGTTAGCTGTGGCGGAGCTGGGAGCGCCTCTGAGTAGGTGTCTTGAATAGGCGCTATATAAATTTTCGAAATGAATGAATGAATGAATGAGTTTAAATAATAATATGCTGTCATTTATTTCTATCACTATTTTAACATTCGTTCATTCATTGGTTGCTATTGGTGCACCTTCTGCCATCTGTCGAGTCAACAAGGCGACAATAACTCCCGATTATACAGAATTGATAAGTTAAAGGATCATTTATCTAGATCAGCCACTATGATAACCGCTTCGTAAATTAAAAACACAGTCCTTTTGATAGTCAATTATAAGATACCGGTAGGAAATAATATTTAGTTACCGTTGGTGTAAAATGTTGCTTAATCTTGTATTGTTATTAAACACCGGATTTTCATAGACATTTGTCCATTTATATGCCACCGTTTTGGAAAAATTGTTTGAGTCATATGCAAATATACTCTGAGTAGATAATTTTTCCAGTCAACTAACTTCTGGTTGGCAATTATTTAAAAAAAATTATATTGTAACTATTACATGAGCCGCAGTGTTTACTGCTGCTGTTCATACTACAACAGCCTATTATTGTTATTGCTAATGCTGTTGCTATCGCTATTGCTATTACTATAGCTATTACTATTACTACCACTATTACTATCACTATTGTCTTGTCTTGTCGTCAACCTTCCTCGATCCGAGGGTTGGTCGCATCATGGACGAGCTTCCTCCATCTCTTCCTGTCCCTTGCGTCCACCAGAGTCTGCCCGAGAGTTGATCCCATCCATGTTCCGATGTTAACAAGCCAGCCCATCCTCGGCCTCCCTCGTGTTCTTGCTCCTGGTACATTTCCCTGTATGATCTCTTTCTCCAGGCAATCTCCGCTTTTTCTCATCAGATGTCTAAAGTATGTGAGTTTCCGTCTTTTAATTGAATCAAGAAGACTTCTCTCCACTCCCATTGTCTCCAGCACCCATTTGTTCGTTTTTCTTTCCATCCATGACACTCTCAAGATTTGTATTAGGCCTTTCATCTCAAAAGCCTCTATTCTTTTCTCCTCTCTCTTCTTGATCGTCCAGCTCTCGCAACCATAAGTGGCCACTGGCCAAACAAGGGACCCTATCACTATTACTGTTACTATTAAAATTATTTTTCCTATTATTATTATTATTATTATTATTATTATTATTGTTGTTGTTGTTGTTGTTGCTATTGTTATTGTTATTGTAGTTGTTGTTGTTATTATTATTATTATTATTATTATTATTATTATTATTATTATTATTATTATTATTATTATATAATTATACTGTCATTTCTTATTCAGCGTTTTAACGCCGTGGCCTTCACGGGTTCTTTCGCTAATCCTACGCCTGATTTTGAAGTGAATTAGAGGGTTAGCATTTATATAATAATAATAATAATAGTAGTAATAATAATAATAATAATAATAATAATAATAATAATAATAATAATAATAATAATGAGAATGATAACATAAATAATAATGATATTATTATTATTAGTAGTAATAGTTATAGTAGTAATAGTAGTAGTAGTTGTTGTTGTTGTAGTAGTTGTAGTAGTAGTAGTAGTAGTAGTAGTAGTAGTAGTAGTAGTAGTAGTAGTAGTAGTAGTAGTAGTAGAAGCAGTAGCAGTAGTAGTAGTAGTAGTAGTTTCATTGTTGCTATTGCTAGCCTATTGTTATTATAATCATCGTCATCATCGCTGTCGTCGTCGTCATGATCATCGTCGTTGTTGTCTTTTTTTATTTATTATTTTAATTTTTAACCCTCGGGCTACCAATGGGTGGTTCCAAAATAACACTGGTTCAAAAGTTATGCACGATATACCCGAGGCACCAGGAGGGTGGATACCACCCCTTTAGATTATCGACTGTATCTGTTTCCTATCCGTCATTTAATCTGAAGAGACACAAAATATGCAATTCTGGAGATGGAATGTGGGATTGTGGGACTACATTTCCATGCTCATTGAGTTGTCTTTTGACAATCAAATTGCAATAGTTTTGTGAAAAATAACTGTGGCTTAAATGGAGGCTGGATCAATCAATGCCCAAACAGGAACTCCAGTGTGTTGATGAGAAGAAAAACCCAATAAAGTTACAATAAGATAGTGACTAAATACTAAATGAGCTTTGATATAATTATGGCCTACATATTTACCTTTTTTGCATAATTAAATCGGAACAATAATAAATATAGATATACATGAAAAGCTGTTTCTAATGATCTTGATGTCTTGCTGGATGTCTTCAGATATGGTTTCAGAACCGAAGAATGAAGGACAAGCGACAGAAGTTGGCAATGTCCTGGCCTTACGACCCCAATCTCTACGCCTATCTGATGAACGCAGCTGCCGCCTCACTCACTCAGTATCCTTACGCCGGTCTACCAAACAACGCTTCAGCACCACTGAATTACTACGCCAGTCTCGGACTACAGCGCGCTGCGGCAGCGTACAGTCCCTTCCTGTTAATGGATCCCCTAAGATCGCCCCCAGAAACGATGCCGAATCTTCACAACCCTGTTTATCGTCCATTCGTACTCGATCCACTCAAAGTCCAGCCCACTTCCGGTTTCTTTGCCTTGACACGTGACCACCGCGCGTCGCCCGAGCGACGGGTGACGTCAGAAAAGCCGTCAGGAAGTTGCAGTCACTCACCGGACGAGCAGTGCGCTGAATCACCGCAGCTAGCGATGACGTCGTCAAAACAGTCGGCGTTGCGTGTGACGTCATCGAAGTCTGGGCAGACGATGCCGCCGTTATTTCAGCCGTACAAAGGCGAATCTGAGCGTGTTTGAAAAATATATTCGGAAATCCAGAACGATTCTTTCATTTAAAGGATTTATGTATACATAATATGTAATCGCAACACGTGAAAACAGTTTTTGTCAGTTTATTCGCGTCTTAACAAACGCAGAAATATTTTTATATAGACAAAGGGAAGTAGAAGGAAGTGAAATGACCCTGCATACATTGGTTCCTCATGAGCCTAATTGTTATTAGGCAGAAACATTTCTACGCTCATATGCGTCCACATATATTTTTGCAGGAGGGGCAAAACACATTGGTCATGGTTAAATCTTTAAATGTTAAATGCGAAGCAGGAATTAAGATCATGCTTGGATAATTTCGTGGAAGTTTCTGAATTTAATTTCTCAGTTTTACTTTCTGTATTTTTATTATTATTACAGCCTTCGTACGAAATTTAAAAAAATGCTAACTGTAATTACCAATTAGGATGGGGCAAGTGCCCTTCTTGCCCTTATGTGCAGGTAACGGTAAACGTGTATTTTAGCGTCGTAAATTATTTAACATTGCATGGGTTTCAGTATTGGTCGAATACGAGTCGGGTTGATGCAAAGAATTATTGCTAAATAGAAGTTAGAATGATGAAAATAAATTTTGATTAAATAGAAGTGGGATTTATGAAACCATCTCGCTGAAATCGAGGCTGCATTGATAAACAATAGTTTTTAATTGAATAGAAGTTGTATTGATGAAAAATAATTGCTGCCGAAATAGAAGCGGGAATGATGACACAAATTCTTGCCTAAACAGAAGCTGGATCAATGAGAAGGATTCCTGCCAAACTAGAAGTTGCATGGATTAAAAATAAAAATGCTGCAATGAGCGAGTAATTTACGACGCTAAAATACACGTTTACCCAGGCACCTATGCTAGTGCAGTAGTGCTGTGGCTTAGACTATAATACCCTTTATACATGTAGTTCTCCATGGTCAAAAGTATGAAGGCTATTATAGGCTACATACCGATGTGTTTTGTTAACTCTCATTATGATTGAAATCACATTTGAAGACAGCTGTACGACTTAAAGTTTTATACACGTAGACCGTTGATTAATCTCACTGTAATGTGACAAAGACAGATATGATATTTTATGATGGAAACTGGCATTGGCTCATTGGCTGTAGAGAAAGGACTGGACATATTAGCCGCAGTAAAGTATTCAGAAGAGAAAATTAGCTATAAAATATTATGTCTAAGATCTGCGGTTGTTTTGTTGTCTGTAGGCTGGTTGATTTTATACAGAACACGACAATGAGAAGATCAAAATGTGCTCGAACAGTTCATATTAAAATGTTGGTATATATTTCCTGGATGATTGTATTGACAAACGGAAAATAAACAACGTTATCACAGTATAAATAACAAACAGTACGTCGACTCCTAGCCTCTGCTGCAGTCAGAATGTGTGACCAATTTTAGAGTATTTGTATGCGCACTTGTTATAGCGCCTCTTCCAGCCCTCAACCGCTACTCAGAGGCGCTCCCGACTACAGCGCGGACACTGCATCGGAGTTTCACGCCGAACCGCTGAGCAACTGCGAGTGAAGGACTTGCCCAAGGTCCTTACGTGGCAGCTTGAGGTGGATTCGAACTTTCCGGCTTCAAGGCAACGACGCCACCACTACACCACCGCACCCCCACAGAGCAGTCCGCCATTTTGTAGAAAGGCGTTTACGAAATCACATTGTTTATTGTTGCCTATGGCAACATTGTAGAGACGATCATTTCACTGCATTAACTTGTGAAGTAGTTCTGTCAAAATGGCGCTGACCAGAAAAACTATAGTCAACAGGCAGGAAAGCATGTCGACGTAGCCTACTGTTTGTTATTTATACTGTGGTTATATCAAGATACATTTATAAAATTATAGTCGCCGTTTGAACATATTTAAATTGAAACATAAATTTTATCAGAAGTTGTAGAATCTAGACTCACATTCATCGATATTTTCTAAGTAATTGAACATCTGTCTTATTTTTTTCCCCTGCTATTAAACAATTCCATTATCAAACGTAATGGCTCTTTATTAAGGCTAATCATTCAACTGCTTCGCTTTATTAGTACCGTAATCTTGCTGGTGTCTATAACTTGGGACACGAAATGCTACTGCTACTGCTGCTAATGACGACGATGAAGATGACGTCATCAATGACGATGACGACGATAACGATGACGATGATGGTCTTCAGCGTTGGTTACCGTGTAGCAAGGTATACACCAAATGACAGGGTTCCACGGCAATTGGTCTACAGACAACTCGTCTAACGACAACTCGTCTACAGACAATAATTGGTCTAGCGACAACTGAGGTTCTTTGTGTGGATTGATTATGGACTGCAATCATGCAGCACCGCGCCCTCTCTATGGCTGGACCTTCGACCTGGAATGAGCTCTCTTTAATTCTTCACCAAAATATGCTTATTTGTATTGTTGGCTTATTTCTCACTGTTCTTATATAACTCTTGTATTCGACAGAAGATAGACTTGGAGCGCTCCCGAGTAGACAACCTTTAAGGGACGCACTGCCAAATTGCCAATAAGGTGATAAAGAAATATTTCATATAATAGGTCTAGGTCTACTTTGCTTAATTATTGCGTAAGCACGGCAGTCAAATCAAACATTCCAAATGGCAGACGACTAAAAAAAACTCAGTTTGGCGCATTTATACAGCGCTGCATCCGGAAAATTGTAACGCGGCATATAATTTGGGTTATAATTTCCGGTCGCCATTTTGGATCCGCCATCTTTTCATTTATAGAGCGCCTGTTCTCGGGTAATATTATTTTATTTCTGATATCGTGTCTGACACGAATCTCAACGACCGACAATCGCAGTCGATGTTTTTGGCAAGCGTCCGTTGAATCAACTTCCCCGTCTCGCCCTGCAGCTGGGAGCTGTAGCCGAAAGGAGGAGGTGAAGTTGAATTACTGCCATCAGCGATATTTTCGGACGACCAAGCGGCATGATGCAAAGTGTCAAGGCGATACATTCAGGCAGATAAGAGAGAGGTAAGATAGACGGACAGAAAAGGACAGTCCGCCCACGCACCGATGCCTGATGGAGAGTGAGGGCAATACCGCCAGACGGACATGAGATAAGGGAGAGGTAAAGAGAAGAAGACTAAGACTCTGTCACACGACACTCGCACGTGTCGAAATTGCGACGTTATATTGACGCCTCGAAGGGAGAGGGAGGCCCACGTGTGCGGAAATTGAAGCTGAGTCTATGTGCCGAAGGCTAGCTGGGAAACTGCGCAGTTCAGTTTTCATCCGGGACTTGTGTTGTTGACGTGAATCACGTCCTAGGAGCACTGAAGGCAGAACACGCAGAGACGTGGAAGAGGTGAGACGTAGAGGTGCGGTCCGAATTTTGCAGGTAGAAGTCGTGTTGAAGGCAGAAGACGTTTTCGACGGAGAAGAGACGTTTTCGTGTTAAGTCAGACTCGATCGGAACTTTGAGGAGAGAAGACGTATTCGTGTTTAAGTCAGATGCAGCCAGAACGTTGAAGGAAGAAGATGTCTCTTGTTTAAAGTGGACGCGGTCGGAACTCAAGAAAGAACAAGATGTTTTATAGTTAATATAAAGTATAGGTATATAAGACGAAAACGGTCAGAACTTTGAACGAACAAGACTGAAGTGATGGATCATTGCGGCTGATTCTCGTCGGCAAGATTCGCACTCGGGCTTCATCATCGGGCCAGATCCTGGAGAAGAACATGTCAACGCCGTTCTTCGCGCCATGTCACGATGGACTCTCTTTATCTGGACATGAGGTACGAGTGGATGGGTTTTAGGGTGATCGGTTCTTTAACTTTGGGCTACTTTTAAATTGGCCGAGGGACTTGAAAGTAAATCGGGGACTAAATTACCTTTACTCCGGTCCAAGTGTGTTTGCATTGAATGTCTTTGAACATAACAAGAAGTTATTAGTTAAAATATCTGACTTTGTTTATTGTTTGCATTGAATGTCTTTGAACATAACAAGAAGTTATTAGTTAAAATATCTGACTTTGTTTATTGTTTGCATTGAGTGTAATCGAAGTTGGTTACGTAATTGATTGATTACTTTGAATGTGGTTGTTGTTGATTGAGGATTCAATTGATGGACTATAATAAGAAACATTACTGAAATTACTGACTTTGTTCACTGATAGTGATAGAATTATCTGTAGACCTAATTCATATTGCGCCATGGAAGAAAGTAGACCTGTAACACCTTCACAGCCGTCTAGGCCTCCCTCATCATTGGAGGTAGTGATGGAGGCTATAACATCTATGCACTCATCAATGCAGACTAATGCTAGAGACACACAAGAAGCGATGCAGTCACAGGCCAGAGATACGCAAGATGCGATTGCTTCGGTAAGGTCAGATGTAAGGGAGGAAATTTCGGCCGTGCACTCTAATGTTAGAGAGGTGCTAACGGAGGTCATGACACGCTTAGAGCGACTCGAGGCATCGCCGGTCCCAAGATCTGTTGTGGGTTCGAGCCCTGGACTGGAGTCCACCGCTGTTGCCATCGCGGACGTGCCTTGCCAGTCGACCATCAGACTGGCAGAGTCTTCAGGCGCTAGGCCTAAAGATTTCACCCACCTGGGCACGCTGCGCAGAAGTGAGCGTCTGGCCCACAAGGATCCAATCTCATATAGAGAGCTTGGCAGCCGAGATGGTTGGCAATCATTCCATCGTTTGGATTTGAACCCGAGAGTCCCCTCCTCTTATCCTCGATCCATATCTCAGGACCATGACCATGACCCACAACAGCACGCGGCCTCCTTGCCGTACGATGATCCGGAATTGGCGACTCCGGGGATGACGGTGGGGGCGGGCGTTACAATTGGTACCAGAAGTGGGGTACTGGTACAAATTGGTTCTAGGGATTTTGGTGAAAATAGGTCAGAAGAGGCAACTGACTATGATAGGAGAGGAGAAATGGCAATATCTTTTGAACGAAGGAAGGAAAGGGAATTTGCTGATAATGTGGAAATTATGTCTGATGAAGGTAGTGTGGACATTGAAATCAGCAGGATGATGGAAGCTAGACCTAAAACTGTTAAAATAATTGATAACAGAATGCAAACAGCACTGCAACCGGAGTTTAGGGACTTAGAAATAAGTAAACCGATCGCCAATCAATTGCCACGGGAGGGGGGTGATAAGGCTAATCCAGTTCCTTTGGCCTTTTCGTCGCTTCCTCATGTCGAATATCCTCGACCTAATCCGCAATGGAGGATGCAAGCGTCGCTCGCAGACGTCGGTCGACAAAGAGCAGAAACAGCGATGAACCCGGTCGACATTCGGCAATCAACGTCGGGAATGCCGACCTCAATGCCCGACAGCGCTTTCGACGGCAGAACGACTTCGACCATGGTTGGTCGTAACTACGCTCGACCCGACCTTCATCTTGGACCAACAGCGATGGCGACGATCGACAGGATGCAGCCGAGTGTCCGCCTCGACAATCCACACGTATCGAGGATGCCTCCTGCTCCGAACTACGCTCCGAGCGCGTTCTACGAACACAGCGACAACCGGGTTTGGCTCGACCCGCTCCGCTGTCCCGACCCGCTTCGACCAAGCGACGACATCTTTCCTCGGTGGCCACCCATCGTGGAATCGGCGAGAATGAGCTCCTGCCTCGGTGCGCAGAGTTTCGGATTCGGCCGTGGCATCGAACCGCCTCGTTCATCACTACTGAAGCCGACACTTCCGGTGAGAGTTGAAACAACTGGCGTCGATAAAACACCTGCGTCTTCCAATGTTTCGGTTGGCCTGATCCGAACCGTCCCGATGACCACCGTCGCGACACAAACGACCGGCGACCTGGAATTACCGTCTACCAGCTTGGGTGGAACCGCGAAGGAGCCTGAACCGACCGCGTCTGCAACACCTAAAGTTGGCGAGGTGAAACCGTCATCGGCGTCTCCTCCAAAGCCAAAGCAATGGCTAAAACTCGGTTCGTACAGCGGGAAGACCGATGTCGAAATCTTTCTTCGCAGATTCTCCGTTTGTGCAAAAAACAACGGCTGGTCTGAGGAGGAAAAGCTAAACCAACTTGTTGTCGCTTTGGTCGAACCAGCAACGAACTTGCTAAGTGAGACAAACGCAGACAGTTTGGACACCTGGACGGCGCTGGTCCAGCGACTGCGAGAGAGATATGGGAATGCGGAACAACAGGCCTTGTTCCAGACACAACTGAGTACCAGGAAACAGAAGCCTGAAGAGGACATGGGATCGGTGGTGGATGATGTCCGGAGGTTGACTTCGCGTGCGTATCCGGGTTCCTCGACTGTCCACAGCGAGGCAATTGCTGTTCGAGCATTCTTGGATGCCCTCAGAGATCGAACTCTCGCTCTTAAGATCCGTGAGCGAGAGGCAAAATCATTGGATGAAGCTTACAAGGTGGCGATGCGACTGGACGGGTATCAGAAGGCGGAAGTTGGCGACCATGAGCAGCACGACCGACGTCATGGCCGAGTCAACGCGATTAAGGAGGAAGAGGACTCGAAAGTGAAGGTTCTGGAACGGCAGATGGAGCAAATGAGGAAACAAATGGAGCAATTACAGAAGAAAGAGCGACAACCATCGTCGGTGCCACAGGTCAGATACGAAAACAACGGGCCATGGAGAGGTCAGAACGAGTCAACTAGAAATGAATGGTTGTATAACAATAGAGGTAACGGACGGGGAACTCTACGGTGTTTCCTATGTCATCAACTCGGACATTTGAGTTCTACGTGCAGGTACCGACAGGCGGCGGAACCGGAAGCTGGACGATTTGCGCGGAGATGCTTCGAATGTTCCGCAACGAACCACATCGCGCGCGACTGTCCATTCCGACAGCAGCAGGCTGCCCGGAACGACAACCAGGGACAACCCGGGAGCGATACTCCGGGCAACCCGATCGTCGGTCGTGTGAACGCTGTACAGAGTTCCGCTCCAGCGCCGAGCGGGAACCAAGGAAACGGATGGAATCAGACGAGGAGGCGAGACGATGGCCGGAACTCGCCAGGACAGGAGCGCCGCTGCTTCTATTGTGACAGCAGTTCTCATCTCTTACGCGGATGCCCACTTCGCAACGGGTCTTCCGACGACCACAACTGGAGAACGCTTGAGGAACCGACCGGAAGTCATCCGTCTGGGACTTGGCACCATATGGGTATCTATCCGTAAAGATCGTTGCGGCCGTCATTTGGAAGGACAGGAACTCGCTTGTAACACTGATTTGATTTTGATGATACATTTTTATTTTTCCATGTGAAGGAATTCTCATATTTGTGTACTGCGTAATATGATGCTTGCCAAGGAATGCATAAATGGTGATTCATATTCGTATTGTATTCGTATTCATTAGTGTGCTGTATTGTGTATTAATTTTTGTATTGAAACGCATAAGGATTGCATTGCATATGGACAATTTTACTATAGCCTTGCCGTATATAGACATAATAAGGACTGTCATTGCGCTATATAAATAATAAACTGACCTGAGGATAGATTAACTAAAGTGGCATATTTTAATTAAGTAATGACCTGACTTGAGGATAGGTAGGCCTATTAGCTACTAGGTTGAAGTTTTAAGCTGGTTTCTTTGAGGTAGACCGTGGTGATAGTCGACAGACAGAGTTATAATAATATGAGCTAAACAGAGACCTAGGTTACACTGTATGGTATGTCTTTAAAGGTAGACCTGATACTATCGTGATAAGCTTATGGGTCTTGGGTAAATGTGGCCTTTAGCGACGCGGTGGTTAGACTTGGTAAGTTGCTAGTATGCCATAATATGGCCTGGATACACAACTGATGCCTGGAAGAGTCTCGTGGTAATATAGACGCCATGGTATGAAATAGGTTAGCGGTAACGTTAATGATCTACATGTGTGTGATCGAATTATATTTCTGTCTGTGGCTTGAGTCCCCGTTGACCATACAATCGCTAGTGTATGACTGAACTGAAAGTAGCCTGTAAGGACATAAATGTTGATAAATTTTGACGGAACTCTTGAAAAACAACGACTGGCTATATAACTACCATATTAATTCTTCTATTTCCTTCGCTTGTAATGACTTTTGAGCGCTGAAGCGTGATCAGCGATGACCGTTCAGTGCTTAATTTTGTTCTTTGCTTATAATTTTGAACTCGTGATGTACAGACCAGAGTACGGCCTTATTTACGCATTTCAGAATATATTCGTCCAATTAAATAAATTCCGAAATAAGGGTGGGGGGAGAATAGTGTAACGCGGCATATAATTTGGGTTATAATTTCCGGTCGCCATTTTGGATCCGCCATCTTTTCATTTATAGAGCGCCTGTTCTCGGGTAATATTATTTTATTTCTGATATCGTGTCTGACACGAATCTCAACGACCGACAATCGCAGTCGATGTTTTTGGCAAGCGTCCGTTGAATCAACTTCCCCGTCTCGCCCTGCAGCTGGGAGCTGTAGCCGAAAGGAGGAGGTGAAGTTGAATTACTGCCATCAGCGATATTTTCGGACGACCAAGCGGCATGATGCAAAGTGTCAAGGCGATACATTCAGGCAGATAAGAGAGAGGTAAGATAGACGGACAGAAAAGGACAGTCCGCCCACGCACCGATGCCTGATGGAGAGTGAGGGCAATACCGCCAGACGGACATGAGATAAGGGAGAGGTAAAGAGAAGAAGACTAAGACTCTGTCACACGACACTCGCACGTGTCGAAATTGCGACGTTATATTGACGCCTCGAAGGGAGAGGGAGGCCCACGTGTGCGGAAATTGAAGCTGAGTCTATGTGCCGAAGGCTAGCTGGGAAACTGCGCAGTTCAGTTTTCATCCGGGACTTGTGTTGTTGACGTGAATCACGTCCTAGGAGCACTGAAGGCAGAACACGCAGAGACGTGGAAGAGGTGAGACGTAGAGGTGCGGTCCGAATTTTGCAGGTAGAAGTCGTGTTGAAGGCAGAAGACGTTTTCGACGGAGAAGAGACGTTTTCGTGTTAAGTCAGACTCGATCGGAACTTTGAGGAGAGAAGACGTATTCGTGTTTAAGTCAGATGCAGCCAGAACGTTGAAGGAAGAAGATGTCTCTTGTTTAAAGTGGACGCGGTCGGAACTCAAGAAAGAACAAGATGTTTTATAGTTAATATAAAGTATAGGTATATAAGACGAAAACGGTCAGAACTTTGAACGAACAAGACTGAAGTGATGGATCATTGCGGCTGATTCTCGTCGGCAAGATTCGCACTCGGGCTTCATCATCGGGCCAGATCCTGGAGAAGAACATGTCAACGCCGTTCTTCGCGCCATGTCACGATGGACTCTCTTTATCTGGACATGAGGTACGAGTGGATGGGTTTTAGGGTGATCGGTTCTTTAACTTTGGGCTACTTTTAAATTGGCCGAGGGACTTGAAAGTAAATCGGGGACTAAATTACCTTTACTCCGGTCCAAGTGTGTTTGCATTGAATGTCTTTGAACATAACAAGAAGTTATTAGTTAAAATATCTGACTTTGTTTATTGTTTGCATTGAATGTCTTTGAACATAACAAGAAGTTATTAGTTAAAATATCTGACTTTGTTTATTGTTTGCATTGAGTGTAATCGAAGTTGGTTACGTAATTGATTGATTACTTTGAATGTGGTTGTTGTTGATTGAGGATTCAATTGATGGACTATAATAAGAAACATTACTGAAATTACTGACTTTGTTCACTGATAGTGATAGAATTATCTGTAGACCTAATTCATATTGCGCCATGGAAGAAAGTAGACCTGTAACACCTTCACAGCCGTCTAGGCCTCCCTCATCATTGGAGGTAGTGATGGAGGCTATAACATCTATGCACTCATCAATGCAGACTAATGCTAGAGACACACAAGAAGCGATGCAGTCACAGGCCAGAGATACGCAAGATGCGATTGCTTCGGTAAGGTCAGATGTAAGGGAGGAAATTTCGGCCGTGCACTCTAATGTTAGAGAGGTGCTAACGGAGGTCATGACACGCTTAGAGCGACTCGAGGCATCGCCGGTCCCAAGATCTGTTGTGGGTTCGAGCCCTGGACTGGAGTCCACCGCTGTTGCCATCGCGGACGTGCCTTGCCAGTCGACCATCAGACTGGCAGAGTCTTCAGGCGCTAGGCCTAAAGATTTCACCCACCTGGGCACGCTGCGCAGAAGTGAGCGTCTGGCCCACAAGGATCCAATCTCATATAGAGAGCTTGGCAGCCGAGATGGTTGGCAATCATTCCATCGGTTGGATTTGAACCCGAGAGTCCCCTCCTCTTATCCTCGATCCATATCTCAGGACCATGACCATGACCCACAACAGCACGCGGCCTCCTTGCCGTACGATGATCCGGAATTGGCGACTCCGGGGATGACGGTGGGGGCGGGCGTTACAAAATAATGATCTCAAATTGAACTTTTTGTAGTGCATCCATCAGAATGCTTATTATTAGTTATTGCTTAGAAAAAGCTTCCAATCAGCTGCACCCAGAATGCTACTGGCGCAAATTCTGCCATCTGTCGAGTAAACAGGTTACCAGCGTTCTCGATTTTATAGATGTCATAAGTTTGTGGGTCATTTACCGAGAATAACCACGATATTAACGGATATATTAATTTAAGAAAATCCATTCCTTTCGATAGTTAGTTAAAAGACACCGGATAGAAATGATATTTAGTAACCTTTGGTGTATATCCTGATTGGCCTTAGATTGCTATTAAACACCGGATTTTCAAATATATTTGTCTCATGTATATTACAGTTTTTTTGCGAAATTTTGAGTCATATGCAAATATACTCTGAGTAGAGAGAAATTTTTAGTAGTCAACTTTTTGTTGGCAATTATTACAAACAATAGAAACTGTTGCAGAAGTAGCTGCTGCTGTGCCGCTGCTTCAACTTCCACAGCCGCTTCACCAGTCTTATACGATGGTTTATACGATATTTTTTTTTTATTATTAATTTTATTATTAATTTTATTTTTAGTAGTGGTAGTAAATAATAAATAGTTCATTTAAGTAAGCTTACATTACATAGGCTTATACGTGGTAAACTTCGCAGCAGTTGGACGTTAGTCAATTATTTGTATGGACGTCTAGTTCAGCCTGGTAAATTCTAGAGGCAACGCAACTTTCTTCTAAGAAAATAACTGGGCCCTGTTTTCATCAGCGCAAGTTCTATTTAAGCTGAGAATCGACTTCGTCAATCCATTTCGCAAATCGCATGACCTCTGGCCCCTGCTTCTGGGTTAGACATGAGCTTCGGGTGCTGGATAGTCTGGATAGTCCCAGATTCAAGTTTCCGCAACATGCGAACTGGAATTGCATGCGCAGACTGAGGTAAAAGAATGTGACGTATAGTACCAAGGCCGTAGCTAGGGGGTGTTTTTGGTGTTTGAACACCCCCCCCCAATGAAAAATGTAAAAAAAATATAATGCATTCACTATGTGGAACATAAAAAGTAGGCCTGTGATTGCATCGATAAAAGCATAACACGCAGTCGACAGGATTCGAACCTGTGCGGGTAGAACCCAATGGATTTCTAGTCCATCGCCTTAACCACTCGGCCACGACTGCCGAACCTCACACGGGGTCTGAGCATATCTTATCAGCAAGAGAACCAATATCCAGATTCACCTACAACATTGGCGACACGTTTTTGAGATTTGTTCGACTATTTCTTTGTAGAATATTGTTACATCGACAAAACGACGCCTTAAACCGAATAATAACTGATTTAAGTTCAGCCTGCTGGCATCTAGCGAAGAAGGCAATCAACACACCGTAGCACCAAAGATATGGTAGCACCATGCTGTCTCCTCGGCTTGACCTACTCGGATTTTGACCTGGGACCGAACGAAAACGGCAGCTCTGGCTATTGCGGACTTGATTTGATATAGCGCCGGTGTTAAGCTGGTCTCCTGACGTGGCTTTTGTGGGCGCTGAGAAATTCTCGAAGATTTACATTACATTACATTACACACCAACGCCAATTGAAGCATACAATCGATAGGCGGTAGTTATTCGCTGTAATCGGAAGATTTGAAATCGCATAAACTTACGACAAAAATTGGAATGGATGAATACTATTACAGCAAAAAAGGGTAAACGTGCAATTTATGGCGTCGTAAACTAAGACTATTCACAAAACTGAGTAAACCTCATTTCAGTCACCTCTAATTCTTTGGTAACCGGACTAAGACCGCCTTCGAATTACTCTTTTGGACAACCCTTTTGACTTGACGCAGAGCTCCATCCGAAACTGCCCAGGATGCCAGTGCCACGCCAGGGAAAGAAGGAGGGCACCGTCGTCAGTCATATAAACACTGGAAACTATTCCTTTTCTAAATCTGTTTCAGAACGCTCATTCGCCGATTGTAAACAATGACAGTTTCATTTTTGCGAATTTTTATTGCGCCACGTTCTAATTTTAAACGACGGTTAAATCTATTGTTTTTGGCAACTTTTTGCCGATGTTACCGGCTCAAAAAACTCCTAAAAGGACATGAATGCAAATTTTTTTAGTACGTTAAGTGCACACTTAGTGACTTAGTACTCAAGAACACCGACCATTACAGATGAGTTATATACCCAGATATTTTCGCATATAAGGGTGTGCAATAGAATAATAAGGTTGGTATCATTATAAAATGCGATTTAAGGCAAGTTTTTAATATTTTACAATGGTTTGCAAACGTAGAGATTTATGAAAAATTTCTCAGCAATTTTTTATATAAAAAATAGAGCAATAATTCAAATATTGACATCGTGATAAGCCTACTGTAACGCAATAAACACGCAGGTCACTAGCCTAAACTATACGCCTCGTGAACTTTAACCTTGCAACGCGAAGACAATATTCTTATTCCAAAGAGATTAAAGATACTAAATCAAATCGTTAAATGTATGTTTGAATTAAACACAGGTAGATAATTGCTTAACTTATCTTATCTTATTGAAAGTATAAAATTAGTGATAAAATTAGACTCTAGGCAGCGTTAAGCGTTGGGCCTAGGTTATAATTATGTTATCTGTGATCTGTCCGTGATAGTGACTATGCGACAGAAGACTGTTTTTTTCGCTTGATCTCGGCCGGGAGCGCCTCTAAGTAGGTACCTTGAAGGAGCGATATATAAATTACGATCGATTTTGATTGATTGATTAATTATTTAACAGAGTAGGTTATTAAGCGTCAGATCGAAACCGCTAATTACTCTACCGAATGATTTGGAAGTATTATGCTCATACGTAGACATTATTTCATTATTATTCTGATTAATCTAAGATTATATTTAGCAAATTGGTTAAAACAAAATACTCTGTTACCACACCCAGAAGAGAATCGTTTTAAATGTGTTTAGTAAATTTGTTTGATTTGCTTAGAACAACTATTTCGATTAAACACCTGATATTAGGGAGTTCATCTGTCTATAGTTATAATTATAAAAGTTCATTTGATGTCGTGAGGAATGAACTGTTGAATAATTTTTAACGTCAATTTTATTGACAAATTCGATGACTGTTGCTAAAAATATTCTCATAGCTAAACTAGAATCTTATATTATACCTGTAAGTCTCAAAGTTGGTCCTTCTGTTTGTGTCTCCGGATGTATTTTGACTCTTCGTCCCAGAGACAGCTCGGAAATGACAGAGCGTCGGTTTAACAAATATTTTGCAATTGATTCTTACACAAATTATAATGTCAACGCAACTATTTTCAGCTTTTAATTCACGTTGAAACCAGGGTTATTAGCGTTTTAATCCTTACAGCAACCATTTTGCCGTATTTAGTAAAGACGCAACTCCGCATGATGTCATTCACGCACAATAATAATTTCCGTAACAATCCGCTTCACAAACCGAAACCGGTTACAGTTTACAATTCACAAGAACGCAGATCACAGAAATATTAACTATACTAACAGAAGAGACAACCTGCAATAATTAGGCCACAGTCAGCACACACACCCGACCCTCAGGGAGGGTTATGTTTGGCTTTTTCGGGAAGTGGGGTGGGGTGGAGGGTTACAGAAAACCCGATATTTGGCGTTCAACGCTGGGTATCCTAGAGGAGTAGTGTTGAAAACCCTAAATTTCCCGGGCAACGCCGGGTAACACATCTAGTATGCATATAAAGGCGAGTATGCGTAGCCTATCGAGTAGGCCTAATTATTGATTTCTAGCCAAGAAATTACTCTCCTACATTTATTCATTCGGAGCATTTAGGCCTATATAGCGCCTCTTCAGTGAGGCTATTCAGAGGCGCTCTCAACCTCAGCGCAGCCAAATACAAACTGTCTTAAGATGAGAGAGGAAAGCCTGACATCTTCAAAAAGAAAGTCTCAAAGAGAGCGGAGTGTCAGAGGAAGACCATTCCATGTTGACGCCTTAACGGTCCTACCACATGTCTAAGTTCGTGTGGTTTTCCTAATATTACTTCACTAGCTGGGGGACCAGACGTTGCTCGGGAAATTTATGATTCGATCCGCTCTAGCCACACCCTACCACACCACACCCACCCCAGAACACGCCGCCACTGACTCCGACCTCCACGTCAGCCGTGAAATTTGGGGTTTGAGGAAATTTTTTCTCTCCCTCACCCCGGCCTCCCTGGCCCCCACCCGGCCCCTGCGGGCCGAGGTGCGTGCTGGGTGAAGGCGATGTGGTCCGTGTAAAAATCTGTCTAGCTGCAACGTTTAAGGTGAATAAGTGTGAAAATATGCATGGCAACGGCAGAACAGGTAGCGAAAATGAGGGGTTTTGCTCCCCACGCTGGCCCCCATGGTTGCAAATATTCGCGAACTCCCACTGGGTGTCCCATGCCGAGACGGACACAGTAGTGAAGGCTTGGAGTGAAAAGCTCAAAAACTGTTAAAATGCATCCCTGACAAACAGACGTATACGGAATTTTCTCCTTATTTATTTAGATTGACTAGCTGTACCCGGCCACGCGTTGCTGTGGCTGAAAAGACCGTCCAACCCTCCCTCCCTACTTCCCTTCCCCTTCCTCCCTCCCTCCCTTCCCCTGCCTCCCTCCGTTCCTCTGTCCCTCCCTACCTCCATTCCCCTCCCTCTTCCCTTCCCTCCTCCATCCCTCCCCTCCTCCCCCTCTCTACCGTTTCTTCCCCTCCCTTCCGTTTCTTCCCCTCCCTCCCCTCCGTCCCTCCCCCTCCATCCCTCTCCTCTCTCCCTCCCCCTTCCTCCCGCTCCCTCCCGCTCCCTTCCTCCCACACGGCCCATTCAAATGCAAATAAATTGAATTCGCTGAAATCGAATGCAATGTTGTGTTTTTTCGAGAAAAGCATATAAAACCCAGTCGGCTCCAACGTTGTGTGAAAATTGTCAATCTAGCCTTTTCTAGCCTTTTTTCGACCGGATCTGACCTTTTTCAAAATTCAGAGTGACATCCCTGTACGTTATAAATACACGGGCCAAAATGGCGGAGTATGCGGTAAAATGTATAAACGTGTCAACTCGAGGATAAAGTTGTGTTTTTTGGTGTAAAAGATTTGTTTCTTTCCAGGGAATCCTTTTACAAACACGATGGTATTCGAACGGAGCGTTTTGCGAAAAATTTCAAAAGAATCGGTGATGAAGTTTCCGAGATAACCCATTAGGACCAAACTTTTTACATTTTTTTTATATAGATTGTTGACTTGAGCCAACTTCAGAAATAAGTTATTACAGAAATTTGTATTCAAATTAGCGCGCAGCACGGGTTTCAAGTACTTCCAGGGCTCATGAAGTTGAGGTGTCTAATTGGAGGAAACATAACATTATGTCAATATTGTGCCGACAGACGTTCAACGGGTACTTTCAAAAAAGTCTTATAATAATGGGGTTTTTTCAAATTAGGTCGGTGTACGGTTTTCAAATTACCCCATTCTAAACATTACCCCGAAGTTGGATGACGGATGAAAATCTTCAAAAAAACAAGAAGCGGGATGATTTTTCTGATATTTTAGTGCAAAAAATGCGATGATTGATGCAAAATACAGTTTGCAGGGGGTGGTAATGTTTAGGAGGGGGTTATTTGAAACCTTTACACCGGTTGTGAGAATTCGATTAAAGACTTAGATGACGTGGGAAGCGTCAAGAGTAAAGTTAATTGGAAATTATTTGAATTTCTTTGATTGTCGAACGACAGAGTTATTCGATAGGTGACCAGACACATCTCATATTGGTTCCTTTGGACTAAATGGAAAGAGACCGCAGACGGGATCGAGTCTCGAGAGGAGGAGGAGAAGAAGGAGGATCAGGAAGAGTGGGAAGAAGGAAAGGTGGACGAGGAATTGAAAGAGGACGAGAAGGAGAACGAGCAGAAAGAGGAAGAGGAGGACAAGGACAAAGAGGAGGAGGAGGAAGAGGACGAAGACAAGTATATAGGAATGGAAAGAGAAGGAGGAAGGTAAGGACGAGGAAAAGGACGAGGAAGAGGAGAAGGAAGAGGTGGAGGAGAAATAGAAAGGGGAGGAGGAAGAGTACGAAGTAGAGGTCGAGGAGAAAGAAGCAGAGAAGGAAAGGAGGATGAGAGATGGATAGATAGATTAGATAGATAGATAGATAGATAGATAGATAGATAGATAGATAGATAGATAGATAGATAGATAGATAGATAGATAGATAGATAAATAGATAGATAAATAGATGATGATGATGATAGATAGATAGATGATGATAGATAGATAGATAGATGATGATGATGATGATGATGATGATGATGATGATGATAGATAGATAGATGACAGATAGATAGATAGATAGATAGATAGATAGATAGATAGATAGATAGATAGATAGATAGATAGATAGATAGATAGATAGATAGATAGATAGATAGATAGATAGATAGATAGATAGATAGATAGAGACAGGTAGAGAGAGATGACCTTTTAGCACCACCACTGCCAGGCCAGTCATGTCGATTGGCAGTTCTGAACCATTAGGCTACACTATCGATGACCCCATGAAATATAACAAAGCATAATATAATTATGTTCATCGTAAAAGAACTAAAAGACGGGGAAAATATTACGATGTTTGTCTTTATTAGATGATCTCATTCTGAACAATTTAACATGAATTATAATATGTAAGTTTTTATTGTTTTTCCGGTTTTGTCGAAAATATCGACTTAAGAAATTCAAATGACTTAAAATGTCTTGATTCGTGCTCATTGACGATTTTGCAGTCGTAAATATTGATATTTGGGTATGTATTGCGATATTAGGGTGTCTTAAACTATCTGATTTTATACCAATTCGCTGTCAGTTTTCAAAAATAAACGGTTATGTTGAAAAGAGATTTAAATACGATAAATACGGTTAATTTACGAATAAACAGAGATTGTTTAGTAAAACCTGTCCAACGAAAGCTACGATATCTTACGGCGTCTATTAATAAATCACAAAATAATATTCGACAGAGGGCCAGTACAGGATATGACATTTTCAATCGATGGTCATAATCTTATATACACCGTGGTTAAAAAAAGTAAGCCAAATTGTTTTTCATATATCTCTGAGATCTGATGACATATCACGCTAAAATTTTCCACATATTTAGAGAATTGGACCAAGAATATGACTCCAAAATTTCAAGTGATAAAGTTGAACGGATAAAGAGATATGTATCTTTCAACTTCATATGCGGAAATATCAGTTTACAAGCAATTTTTTGTTAGATTCAATTAAATTTAAGTCTGTTTTTCTAATATCTCTAATACCTGATGATTAATCAGGCTAAGATTTTCCAGATATGCAGAGAATTGAACCACCAATATTATTCTAAAAGTATGGTTTGATTATTGAATTAAATAAGATGCTCAAAATGTCATCCTCCTGCTGTTTGCACACAAGCCTGTAGGCGCTGGCAACATTGAGCAACAGCATCGTCGATTATCCTCTGGTCCAGGCGATCCCACACTTCCAACAAGCGCTGCTTCAGATCGTTTCTACCATGGATTGTTGTCTGGTAGACAATCACGCTCCACAGTTTATAGTCAACAGGGTTCAAATCTGGGCTGTTCGGAGGCCATAATGTGGGAGAAATGAAGTCTAACGTCTCTCTTGTCAGCATTTCTAAGGTTTCCTTGGCTCTGTGGGCTGGGGCACTGTCCTGTTGAAAAAAGCAGCCTTCTGGGGCTAGATTTCTGATTACAGGTAGATGGTGTGACAGCAGAACGTCACAATAATAGGTTCCATTAATTTTTACTCCAGGATCAATGAAGACTAAATGGGAACGACCAAGCGCCGAAACCGCAACAAACACCATAACAGACTTGCTAAAAACTGATATTTCGGGAGGTGAAGTTAAAATATCCATATCTTTCTATCCGTTCGAATTTAGGACATAATATTCTGGAATCCTATTCTTGGTTCAATTCTCAAAATATTGGGAAAATTTTAGTACGATTGATTATCAGACATTAGAGATGTAAGAAAAACAGTTTGGCTTACATTTTACTGAATATAACAGAAAACTGCTTGTAAACTGAAATTTCCGCATATGAAGTTGAAAGATTCATATCTTTTTATCAGTTCAACTTTATCTCATGAAATTTTGGAATCCTATTCTTTGTCCAATTCTCTAAATATTTGGAAATTTTTGGCGTGATATGTCATCAGGTCTTAAAGATATATGCAAAACAATTTGGCTTACTTTTTTTGAACCACGGTGTATATTTCAGTAAGTCTGTATGTTTGTTTGTTTGTTTGTTTGTGTGTTAGCTATGCACGGCCACAGTTTTGAAGCAATCGACCCCAATCCTTCGCAGGGGGACGGGGTCGACCCGGAGCAGGTCATTGGGTGTAGGCGAGTCTCTTCCACCATGGGAGCCAGGTTGGGGGCAAAAACCCTCATTTTTCCTACTTTTTCATCCGTTGCCATGCATAGTTTCACTTTTATTCACCTGAAACGTTGCAACTACACATATTTTTTACACGGGCCACCTCGCCTCCACCAATCACACAGCGAGGTGTGTGTTTTGGATAGGGCGTGGGGTGGGGAGGGGATGGTGAAGAAAGTTTTTCCGGAAAAACAATATTTCACGGGTGGCTTAACGGTGGAGGTCGGAGTGTGGTGTGGTGGGGTGTCGTGGGGCATGTTGGGGAGTGGGAGGTGGGAAGGGAAGAAAGTTTTCCCCAAAAACCAAAATTTCACGGGTGGCTTACTGGTGGGAGTCGGAGTGTGGTGGGTGTCGTGGGAGTGTGGTGGGGTTTGGGATGGGGTGTGGGGAGGGAAGAAAGTTTTTCCTGAAAACCAAAATTTCATGGGTGGCCTACCGATGGAGGTCGGAGTGTGTTGGAGTGTCGTGGGATATGGATGGGTATGGTGGGGTGTCGTGGGGTGATGTGAAGGTGGTGGTGAGGGTGGGGTGGGATGGGGGTTTGGGTGGGGTGGGGGTGTGGACAGTGGAAGAAAATTTATCCCGAAAATCAAAATTTCACGTGTGGCGTACCGGTGGAGGTCTGAGTGTGCTGAGGTGTCGCGGGGTATGGGGTGTGGAGGTGGGAGTTTGGGTGGGCGTGGGAAGGTGAGAGAATACATTTTCCGCCGAAAATCCAAATTTCACGGATGGCGTATTTGTATAAGTCGGAGTGTGGTGGGGTGCGGCGAGGTGTGGTGGGAGTGGGGGGGCAGGAAGAAGACAAAATTCGTTGAAGATCATCATCGTCATCATCATCATCATCATCATCATCATCATCATCATCATCATCATCATCATCATCATCATCATCATCATCATCATCATCATCATCATCATCATCATCATCATCATCATCATCATCATCATCATCATCATCATCATCATCATCATGGACATCTCGTCGTCGTCGTCGTCGTCATCATCATCATCAGCAGCAGCAGCAGCATCACAATGCCTTCTTCATCAGCAGCTGTAGCTGCATGTCGTCATCAATAGGCCTACCATCATCGTGGCTGTAATAGTCCTCATCGTCGTCGTCATATCATCATTAGGTTTGTCATCATCAGGAATTGTCCTACTTGTGTTGTGCAATGTCACACAGAAATGAGAGCTACCCTAAAGAAGCGTGGATGGTTAACTTTGTTTCTATGTATGGATGGTTAACTTTGTTTCTGTGCGCATATTTTGGTTATGAAAATATTTTCAGCAGCAGTTTGTCAATAATTCGTTTCTTCGATTTGTCGGATAATCGACATCAAAAATCTTAACCGTATAATTGTGATAATAATTTTTCAGTGTTGAAGCAACTTTGAAATTCATATAGCAATATAGTCTTACTTTTTTCGGGTGTTTAATCGAAATAGAAATAGTTGCAATAAGCAAGGCAAAGTTTTTTTTATTGGACACCTTTTAAACGGTTCTCTTATGAATGTGGTAGCATATTTTTTTTAAGTCAATTTTTTGAATATAGTCTCATCTTAGATTAATTAGATCACTTTTAACAAACCAAAAGTTTAGGCTAATGATGAAAATAATGCTTACATAAAACCAAATACTTCCAAATTAATCGGCAGAGTTCAGTTGTTACATGTTTAACGACGCTGCCATATTATTAGCAGCCATAAGAGATGATTAGTGTCGCCACGCCATTTAGGTCCCCGTGGACGGACCGTGCTAACTCGATATTTGAATCTCTGAAATAGGCACCTTCGGGAATCGAACCGCGACCCATATTAATCCGCAGATTAACTTTGAAATTCATATAGCAATATAATCTTACTTTTCTCGGGTGTCTAATCGATATAGAAATAGTTGTTATAAGCAAGGCATTTTTTTTATTCAACACCTTTTAAACGGTTCTCGTACGAATCTAATCTAATCTAATCTAATAAAGCATCTGTAAAGCGCTTCTCACAGCAGAGCTATCCAGAAGCGCTCTCAGCGTGACAGACCCATGAAAAGAGAAATGTCTTCAAGCAGCGAAAAGATGCAGTTCAATGTTGTAACAGATGGTTTTGTAGCCAATTTGTTGAATATATGCTTATCTTAGTTAATCAGATCACTTTTATCATACCAAAAGTTTAGGCCAATGATGAAAATAATGCTTACATGAAACCAAAATATAGGCCTACTTCCAAATTAATCGGTAGATCAAATTATTAGCGGCTTCGATCAGACGCTTAATAGTCTGTTAACTCCGCCACAGGCTACCTCTTCTGAGGCAGCCTGTGTCTGTCCCAAGCCAGGATAAAGGAGGAGGGTTCTGCGGTGGGCTTGCAACCCACCCAGGTAAAACAAACGCACGCAACAGAAACAACGCAGAAAATACACTCAACTCACAACAGGAGGAATGGAGGTGGAGGGGTGGAGAAGCTACACAATCTAGCCAAGATGGCGATGGACCGGGTGGAGTGGAGAGGCTGCGTTGCCCGATGTGCAGTTCTGCACGGGATGGACTAAGTACTAAGTAAGTGTGCCTACGATTTCTAATCTAAATGATTATAAATTATTGTAAACCGATATCGCGATATGTATAACAAAAGCCTGGCAGTGTTGACACTGTTAGTAGTAGCCTACTCAAAGAAAAGTTAGGCAAAGAATAAGTGATCCGTTAAACCGAAGAATAAGTAAAATCTTTCAATGTATTCGACAGATGTAATGTCTTGTCTTGTCTTTAACAACCCTCGATTCGAGGGTTGGTCGCTTCATGGACATGCTTTCGCCACTTTTTCCTGTCCTCCGTCTCCAGTATCCTCTCGAATGGTAGTTCCATCCACGCGATGATGTTAGCGATCCATCCCATCCTCGGTCTTCCCCTTGCCCTTGCTCCTCGGCAGGGGACGCGGACAGGGCCGGATTAACCAGTATGCCATGTCTGCCATGGCGGCGGCCCCCACCCGTCGTCAAGGGGCCCCCCGTGCGAGAACAACAAGAATTTTTAATGTGCATTTTCACATTTATTCAACTTCACTTACAGGACCGTGTGTAAATTTATGTCAATTGCTGATTGATTTTTATGAGCGAACAATGCACTGCGGGCCCCTATAACTCTTAGAGTACCGGTATAAGTGACTGCTATAGCAAATGTAGAGGTATAATATTACAATTACAATTGTATTGACGAAAGCAAACGATGCCAAAAAACAAAATATTTCAACTTTCCAGTGCTCAAAAAGGCGAATAGCCAAAGAACCCTCTGGTAGGAAAACAAATAGCGTCAGTTCCTCTGTACTAAAACTAACTTTTTTCATAAACCCCAGATGGGTCAAAGGAAGGGGATGGGTCGGTATGTTTAATGGTATAGTTAGGCCCTAAGCGCCACGCATTGAAGGTACCGGTACAGACCTATAGCTATAGGCTACATCTGAAGAGCCTGAAATCTGTGAGTCTGGTGTCTTAAAGGTTACAATGCATATTTCTGCTATGGTTTCTTATTTTAGATACTGTTTCTTTCAATGACACTCTTCACCAGTTTGCAACCGCCATTTGCAGAATAATGTGAACCATGCTATTGCATGGGCGCTTGCGTAGGCGGAGACTTAGCTTTGGCTTGGGGAGGAGTGGTGAGCGAGCAACCGAAGGACGATAGCCGAGGAGCGAAGCGCCTAGCAGCGAAGGGCTTGGGGAGGGGCACATCACCTCCCCGTTTTTGATTTGTTTTAAATTTACACACTGCAACAGCCAACAGTGCAATTAATTTTTAGGCTGTCATTTTAAAGACATTTCTCACCATTTCAGGGCTCATGGTCGTGATTTAAGGTTTGAAAAGAGTCTCCTCCTGTTGTTTATTATTTTTATTTTCTACACTTTAATGGTAACATTTTAGGCTCTCACCTCAACTAAATTTGCTGGAAGATATGATTAAGACTTCGATAAAATTAATGCCCTCCCCCATTGTCCAAATTTTTAAGTTCCACACTATATATGATTGATGCAATGTAAGCTGTAGGTGTAATCTTAATAAAATTGTTCATTTTCAATGCTGATCGATGGTCTTGGATTAAGACCTCGGAGTGTTTCCTCCTAATTGCCTAAAATTATATTTATTTGCACACTTTAACCGTAACTTTTTAAGTAATTATCTTTCAAAATTACTCATGATATCAGTGCCATTGATGTGGTTTAAGAGTGAAGACTTCTATGAATGCCCTCTACAATTGTTTGAATTTTTTATTTCGCAAACTCTGATGTCAGCATTTTAAGCTGTCATCATGACGAAATTGCTCAGTGGATAAAATTGCAGAAATTTATGATAGGCTATTTATAAAATATTTCTGAAATATTGCATGGGATATAAGCATCTCCGTCCAAACTAACATTGGGGACCGTGTCCTGTTCTCCTTATAGGTCTCCGCATTACCAAAATCAGTATCATAAAATTGAAGCCGCTAAACTGAACAATACTTACTGCATTGACGTTTATAAAGTGTCATTTACAAAAATATTCAGACATTTCAGGTGAATCAGGTCCATATAATTTTGATTTATATAGTCAATTATAGGCATGCATAAACATGTGGGACTGTAGGAGGAGTATGGTCTCGGAAGGTAAGGGTCGATTAGGGGCCCCCTCAGAATATATGGCCCCCCGAAGGCTTAATCCGGGCCTGGACGCGGACCTTGGTTACCCGGGCGACGTCCGAGCCGGTATGGTATGTTGTGTCTGTGACTGTCCGTGTTGCTGATTGGAAAAATTAGGTGGTAGCTTCCCTCGTCTTTCCACCTCGCAGTGGCTGTTCTTTATGTATAATAATTATACACTTCGAACAGCCTTTTCATGCGTAAACCGTTAATGGCTACTAAGGACCGTCTTCCGCCTTACCATGATACAAGACCTGCTGCTGCCCAGGTCTTTGCCGCCCACGTTAGCCAGCTTTTCAGGGTTCCTGTAATGTAATGTAGGCCTAATGTAATGTAAATCTTCGAGAATTTCTCAGCGCCCATAAAATCCACGTCAGGGAGACCAGCTTATTCACCGGCGCTAGGCCTATATCAAATCAAGTCCGCAATAGCCAGAGCTGCCGTTTTCGTTCCGGTGCCAGGTCAAAATCCGAGGAGGTCAAGCCGAGGAGACAGCGTGGTGCTACGGTGGTTGTCGGTGATGGTGGTAGTTGGGTGATGGAACCTGATTGGAATCTGGATAGGATAGCTTGAAGAGTTCGGTTTTCAGTCGTGAATGGAAAGCAGCAGAGGAGAGCGCAAGCGGAGGAGAAGATGAATTTGGAGGATGAGCGAACAGGTGGAGGTATGTTGGGAGTCCGTTCCAAAGAGCTGGTGCAGCATAAACTAAGGAGATGCATACACTAAGGGGATGGAGAATCATCATCATCATCATCATCATCATCATCATCATCATCATCATCATCATCATCATCATCGTCATCGTCATCGTCATCGTCATCGTCGTCGTCGTCGTCGTCGTCGTCGTCGTCGTCGTCGTCGTCGTCGTCGTCGTCGTCGTCGTCGTCGTCGTCGTCGTCGTCGTCGTCGTCGTCGTCGTCGTCGTCGTCGTCATCATCAGCAGCAGCAGTCATCAGCAGCAGAATCACTATACCTTCTTCATAAGCAGGGGTAACTTCATGTTGTCATCATCGTGGCCGTAATAGTCATCATCGTCGTCGTCATATCATCATTAGATCTGTCATCATTAAGAATTGTCTTACTTGTGTTGTGCAATCTCACACAGAAATGAGAGCAAGCCTAAATTAAGTGGTGTGGATGGTTAACTTTGTTTCTACGGCTGGTTTTCTTTGTTTCTATGCGCATATTTAAGTTACGACAATACTTTCAGCAACAGTTTATCAATAAATCGGTTCTTCGTTAATTCGATTTGTCGGATAATCGACATCAAAAATCAGTAAAAATAGTAATATTTTGTCATTGCGTTGTTTATTTATTTAACCAAAGTTTAACGTCGTCGTATGACATCAAAGGCCGTTGACGACAATTTACAGCTTATACAGTGTAGTAACAATGAATTTATGATGTCCGTCCAAATTAACCATAATTATAACATTGTCATAACAATATCATTGTTCATCAAGTCTTAACATGATATTATTGTACGTCGTCTTATAGCGTTCATTGTTTAGTAGCAGAATGGTTAACAGTTAATAAGCTTACAATTTATGCCAAATATTTTGCTTGGGTACATTCATTAATATGTTGCAATAATTGTCACATGCAAGCTATTTCACAAACTTTTCTTGATTACCATTCTTAAAACAAGTTTGATTCTTAGCTTCTACATTTCAGTAAAAGAAATTCTTAAACAGGTTAATATGAGATATAATTTTGCTCTAACAAGAGCAAAGACGACTAACAATATCCAACACAATCATGTTACAATGGCATGACATACAATATTAACAACAACAACAACAACAACAACAACAAAGCACATTTACGATCAGTTTCTCAATGCATTGTCACATCAAAGAATTTTTTTTATATCTTATTTTGTTATACCGTTGAAGCAACTTTGATATTCATATAGCAATATGAACTTTGTTTTATCGGGTGTTTGTTCGTAATAGAAATAGTTGTTATAAGCAAGGCAATTTTTTTATTGAACACCTTTTAAACAGTTCTCGTATGAATGGTAACAATTTTTTAAGCCAATTTGTTGAATAAAGGATTATCTTAGATTAATCAGATCACTTTTAGCAAACCAAAAGTTTAGGCTAATGATGAAAATAATGCTTAGCCTACATGAAACCAAAATATAGGCCTAGGGCCTACTTCCAAATTAATCCGTAGATCAAATTAATAGTCTGTTTAAAGTTGACCGTGTGCCTACAATTTCTAATCTAAATTATTATAAATTATTGTAAACCGATATTTATAACAAAAGCCTGGCAGTGTTGACGCTGCTAGTAGTAGCCTATTCAGAGAAAACTTAGACAAAGGATAAGTAAAATCTTCTTCCAATGTATTCGACAGATGGCAGGTAATGACTTCGTTTCTTGCACAGCTTTCCAAAGTGTTAACGCTAGCTGATAGTATATTCGTTTAATTTAAAAGACAATCAGAGTGATGGTTTTGGAGATGAAATGTAAGAATAATACGAGGAATGAATTGATCGGATCAAATAATTTGCTAACCGCTAGGCGCACCCGCAGTGTTTTAACTGTCAAAAAGAGAGATCGAAAGTTATATATACATTAGGACTTAGCAGGCCCTAGCCTATCGCTGTGCAGGTAGCAGTGTAATAGCACAGTATAAACAACAACAACAACAACAACAACAACAACAACAACAACAACAACAACAACAACAACAACAACAACAAAAACAACAACAACGCACTTCATATCATATCAATATCCCTAGGCACAGTGCCCGTAGGAGTCCGATGCCACTCTCTGTCTGAGTCTGTCTCGCGTCATGTTACCCAGCTTCAACAGGTCCAGTCAGCAGGTCTGCCCCATACCATTACCATCTTGAAGCAGCTGGACCACCTTATCTGATTGAAGAGAATATGGGAGAGAGGCATGAAGGACAACTGGGTCAATGCCCGTATGTGTCCCATGCTCTCTTCTCCGACTCTCTCCACCAGTCTGTCCTGACCGACCTGTGCATGTCTGCTCCACATCATGACACCTTGAAGCATCTGGGTCGCTATGTCACTTGTGAAGTGGTTTTTGCTGATTTCAATCGTGTGGGTCTTTTACTGCCAGTGTATCGCCACCCATCTGGCAAACCTTCCTCACTTTGTCCGTGCTTAGGACCGGCGCAGGGACGTTGTTAGTTCCCTGTGGCGGAGGATGGATGCAGTTTAACGTCATGCCCAGGACCAACACACTTGTTACATGTTTAATGACACTGCCATATCAAAGATGATTTGTGCCGCCATCCTCCTTTATCCAGACTTAGGACTGGCACTGGCAAAATAACAACGTTAGTTGTTGTTATTTATATTGAGGTAATAGCCTAGGGCATAGGCCAAGGATATTTTATCCAGAGTCCTTGGCCTAGGCTTAAATCTATTTTGCTTACTTACTTATTTACTTACTTTCTTACTTACTTACTTACTTACTTACTTACTTACTTAGCATATCAGTCTTTATTTCACCAATGAATAGCTATACAAAAAGTAGGCCTGGTCTATGTACGTTCGCTACATCAGGTCAACGGACAATCATGTAAGCTAATATCACAGTAGCCCTATAAATAATATTTATACTGTGCTAATATTGAGCTGCAACAGGTTTCTAACTCAACCAGTATAAATTTATACTGTGATGAAACTCTGACCACCCAGTGTAGCGCACTTGCCCTTGTTGGCCAAATAATTGTGCGGCTCCGTCATTACTGTGCCATTACTTTTTTTGTGTTACAGTTTTGTTTTCCCCACTATGTGTTTGCAATTATTGGAATAGTATACTTACTTACTTACTTACTTACATCCGCTGACGTAGTTGGTAACTTGGTTGAAGTGCGGTATCTCCGTTTATGCTCTGTGTTAATGACAAGATGGCGGAAGAGGAGTACGATAGCAACAACTTCGTTTCGCCTCTTCATCGCGACCCGGAGGCATTTTTGAGTGCCGAGGGAAATAAAGACGAGGAGTCGTTGTCGTCCGCACCCCACAGGGTAAACATTATCACTGACAATGGACCAACGAAACATGCAGGAATGCGAGCATCGGGTCTTGAACAACCTCCCATCTGATTTGGAAATATCCTGCGAATATTCCAATTCAGATTGTGCCATGTTTGCTGTAGAGCCTGTAAATCTAACTTCAACACTCTTACGTCTTACTTCATGCTTCTTTCGCTAATGATATCTCCATTTGTGCAGCTTGGAATCTTGACCATTACAACCCAATAACAACCACCACACACCTCGTTTCTCGACGTCCTAGAAATCTATTTATTTATTAACAACAACCGATGACTACAATGTTTCAGTAGGCTTTCTAGCGCATTTAGGAGGCAAATTTCGTTGACGACGCATCCCTTGTTATGAGATAGTGCCCTGTGTTTTTCCCATTTAGAAATGTTTTCAGTGGTGTTTTGGAATTAGTTTTCATCAATGCAAATTGCATTGTGACATGAAAGTTTAATCCAACTTCCATTTACATAGCTACGGAAGAGAACTAATAAAATGTCCTAAAATACAGGATGCAGTCAGTGAAATAATGAAAGGCGCTAAAGGGCGTTTTCATTGCAGTTTTTTTATTAGGACCCTCACAATGACTATGCTCATATGTATATACTGTGTTTTATCAAACCTTTTGCAATGAATACTGTAATTCAATTACACTTGTGCAAAACTTCATCCAGTACATTTCATTGTTAATTTGCTTAATTGATATTCTATTGTTTTAGCATTCTAAATTATTCGCCCAATGTGGCATTATTATTTTTCATCATTCTAGTTTCTAATTTGTCATGAATCAATCCAACTTCCAATTATGCAAGAATCCATTTAATCAATCCAGCTTCTATTTAAATTAGAGTTGTTTTTCAATCCAGCAACAATCTGTTATCGATCCTACTTCTATTTTAAGTAAAAATTATTTTCATCAATTGATCCGACGTCTACTTAGCAAGAATTCTTTCCGTCAGTCCAACATGTGAATTATTTAGAATGCTAAATTGATAGATAACAGTTTATTTATTTGAATATGATGAAATGTTTTGTGTTTGAAAGGACCATCTGTTGCAATGGATGGAGATAACGGTCAGCGAACCAGAGAAGAGGATCGGAGGATCGTCTGTGAAGATGCAGGACACATACGTCATCTATTTAGTCGAAACAAAGTAGGACAGTTTACACTTAAGAAAAGCCTTCTTTCTTTTATTATTCTATGCTACATTAATGGCAATTTAATGTAGGCCTGCTGAGTAAGTGAAAAGTGGGTAAGTAAGCAAATACTTTAATGAGCCGCCTAGAAATGCACTAGTTAGTTAACAAAATCGATCAATAGTACTGAGTAGCCATTCTGTCAAAATTTTGCGTTAATGTATCACCTGCAGGGTTTTGTCTGTTGTTTGGAAATACACGAATATATATTGAGTGTGTCTTCCAGAGAAAATCTGTAGATATTCTTCAGATGTGATGCAGGGAAACCGTGATCGTAGAAATAGTTTTCAAATGTAAATAGACCAAGGAAATAGACCAAGAGAGGCTAAGGACTTCTTGTTGCAGGCTGTCAGTCAACTTGTTCAAGGAGGATGGTATTGGACCTTTGATGCAGTGTCTTCTGGTCCAGAGGAGAATTTATCAAGGTGTTCAGCTGAGCCCAATGATTGAGATGAGGATGCAGAAATGTTTATCCATGTTTTCAAACATTTATATTTCAATGTTTTAATGTTTATAGTTCGCAACGTATTTCGGGGCATTTGCAAGTCATGTTTTTGAGACCAGAAAGAGGATCTTTTGCTGGATGCACACAACGATAGCGATCCAGTGCAGAATCGTGGATGTGTACGTAGAGATTTTCACCCAGGTTGAGCTCAGCTGATGCATTTAAAACTGATTGAAGTGGATATAGACACTGTCTAGAAATCCCCATAAGAAGAACTTTATAGTAGCACTTCAGATATTCGTTGTTTACAATTGCAATTTATCGTTTTTCTTACAACATATTTCTTTTGTGTTCCATGTTTCCAGGGTTACTGATCCTGAAATGCCCCATTACGCTGAGCCACCATCATCTGCTTGGCGACGCTACTCAGAATTTGAACTTCTACGAAATTATCTCGAAATCATGTATCCAACAATCGTCGTTCCTCCACTCCCAGAGAAACGAGTAAGTAAGACGCGCATAATCCCACTCAAGCAGCGAATTGAGTATAGGATATCTACTCTAGTCTGGCGCTGCATGCTAGGCCTTGCTCCTGCCTACCTTTGTGAGCTTTGTAGCCCTACTCTTAGTTCTCACCATTTCCGCTCCCTTTGTTCAACTGAACAAAGTCTGCTCTCAGTCCCTTTTGCTCGAACTTCCACTATGCAGAACCGTGCTTTCTCGGTGGTAGGACCCTCAACCTGGAATGGTCTTCCTCTGACCCTCCGCTCTTTGTAAAAATCCTTCTCAGGCTTTTTTCTCTCTCATCTTAAGACAGTTTTATTTGGCCGCGCTGATGTTGAGAGCGCCTCTGAGTAGCCCCCTTGAAGAGGCGCTATATAAATGCATCTAATGAATGAATGAATCCCACATAATATTATATGCTAATTGTGTTCAACCGATAAAATAATTGTGTGATCTTTGTTAAATTGCATACATGTGTCTTCTTTAATTAGAATTATTTACTTAATTTGTTTAATTCATTATGGAAATTTATATAGCACCTCCACCAGGAGTCTACTCAGAAGTGTTGTTCAATGAAAAATCTTACAAATTGTGTTGCACATCCTCCCACCAGCTGTTTATAGAAACTTATGAATAGGAGGGTACTGCTTTTGCTGTGATATTATATATGGTGTTGATTCTCTCTCAATAAATGACTGCTTACTTAATAATTTGTTTGTACTTTTGCCATTGGTGCCCCACCTCATGTGGGAAGGGGTAGCGGTTGATGAACACATGGATGTGGGATCTTTTCTGCTACCCTCCCAAAAGTCTACTCAACCTTCCATTCGGCAGTTGATGTTGGTAAACTGTGCAGTAGAAATATGATGGATGCCTTGCATGGCTGCAGACAGTTAAATTCAACTCCTGTAATAACTTGTGATAATCCGTTCATTACTGTTTGTAGTCGAACTGCGTTGCGTTGGTTTGAAAAACTAAACGAAGATTATTATTGTTGGTTGTAAATAACATCTGAAGCTTTTTACCCTATAAACGATGGATGACTTCTGTGTAGGTGACGTATGCTTGGCAGAAGCTTCCGACGGATCGGTTGGACGTGGAATTCATCGAGAGGCGGAGAGTTGGTCTTGAGGTCAGTTTCTGCGTTTTTTGCATAGTAAGAGGATATCTTGTAGTTTTGAAATTGAAATTACACAGTGTTTTCTTAACATCAATTGGTATTAAAGGGTGATGTGGCCATCCCTCTCGCTCTCTGTCTGATAGTGTCTGAGTAGTGTTCTTATTGCAGCTGATTTTGACTGGAGAGCACAGGGTTGGAATTTAAATTTCGGAGGAAATTTCTGCACTTTCAGTAATGCTACTAAAAACTGTAGTTTATGTTGCTAGATTATTTTATGTTGTCAATTTAGAATGGATGCTGGATTGATGAAAATAATTCTTTGCTTAAATAGGAATGGATTGATGGAAATAACTGTTTCCGTAAACAGAGGCTGGATTGGTGAAACTATGTTTTGCCTGAATAGAAGGTGGATTGACGCATTGTTTTTTTGCACAAATGGAAATGGGTTTGATATGAAAATTCTTGTAGAAAGAAAAATTTTTTGCACAAATGGAAGTTGGTTTGATGGAAAAATTCTTTGTAGAAATCTCTATAATGAATGAATCCTGTAACTTAATTATTGTGGTGAAGTGTAGATAACGGATATACATGGTTCTGATGAGTTTGTTTCTCTTTTCTTCCTAGAATTTTCTGCTGCGTGTTGCCTCGCATAGTATCCTCTCCAAAGACAAAATATTCCATGGATTCCTCAAAGATGTAGAGTAGCTTTCATCTATATTTGAAATACGTCTTGTGAACATTTTATAAGCATTTAATATTGTATTTAATAAACCTTTATTAGACATTTGATAATCACTTTAGAAATTTGTGAATAATGAATATTCAATAAGCCATTTAAATAACATTTATTAGACATCTAACGAACATTTAATAAACATCTATTAGACTAGTAATTAGCATTTATGAACATTTAATATGTTTTTCACTTTCAGTTAATTTGCTTAAATGTTGTTATTAATTTTGCAGTTGTTGTGTTTCAATGGCACTGCAAATGTTCAAATATTATTAAATTGTTAAATGAATGTTGCATGAGAATAAATCACTGGTATGTGCAGAGGTCAAGAAACCGATGTCATTGGCAATTTGTGGACATAGTTACCTGTCAGAGATACTTGAAATTGGATTCACCTTTCATTATTTGTTTTTGTCTATTATTGATTTGCTGTTTATTTGTTTTTTAATGTGTTGCTGAACATTTGTTGTTTTTCTGAAGGATGGTTCTGGATGGAGAGACTCCGTCTACGCCACAGATTTCCAGAGCAAGGTGCCAGCCTCACAGTCAGTCAGCTTAATGGGTGATTGGTTGAAAGAATGAGTGAACGGTTTACCCATGGGTGCCCACACATGGGTTCAGGAGGGGCATCTGCACCCTGGAATGTTTACGACTATTTTTTAGCAAGATCTATGTTTTTTCTAAAGAAACTTCTCTGCAATAAAGAAATAAAGATACCACTAAACATACACTACTTAAGAGAAACTAAAATATTTAACTTTCGGTACAAGCAATATTTTTTATTTGATATCAACAGTGTAGCCCAAACATGTCGTCTTCCATAATAATGACGAATAAATAATATATTAAATATTACAGTGGAATCTCTATTTGTGACTTTACGTTTATAAAACCTTTATGAAAAATAAACATGTTCGTATCTTTCCAGTTTTGCATTTTTGAGTGGTTTCTTAAAAATTGAACCATGACCATTGTGTTTTGTCAATTCTGCAAAAACATCTGCAGGCGCCTATGGGTTTTCATACTTACCTACGTATTGATTGACTGTCTAATTGACATGATTGATCTGTGAATGACTGATTGACATGATTGATCTGATTTCTTGCCTGATTGAATGCCTGATTGAATGTAGACTAATAAATATTTTGATTGGACGACCCATTGGCAGATAATTGATATATTTTGTTTTTTTTTACTCTGTGAATGTGAATGCATTGTGTTCCAGCATTTCTATCCTTTACATTGTTGCATGGTCCTCTTTGATATTTCTGTTGTATCCTGTGTATTATAAATGTATTTTAGGCCGAGTGGAAGTTGCGGATGTTGAGCGCTTCGTATCGTCTGAAGAAGCCAGACAAGAGATTCGAAGAGTTGAAGAACTATTGCAACGAACTTCAAACGCACATCAATAACATCGTTAAGATCCGTGTTGTATGTTGCCATTGATCATGTGATTTATTCTGTTCTTAAAACCCTTGCAATGCCGCCAACAGCTAGTTTTTGAGGGAAGAAGAAAAACGAGCAGTTCTTTGTTCCAACAATAACATACTTAGGTACACTGAGGTATGGTAGGAAAGCACGCTTAATGCTCAGTCACATGAGATACACCATGGTAAGGTAAAGAAGAGATAAATTAATGATAGGAAAGAAGAGCTACATTACAACCGGGTTGCACCATCGTAGGGTAAGTAGATGTACCATAAGTGTATTTGAATTATAATTATGTTTAAAGTATGTATTATTATAATTATTAATTTTTCAATAAGGTAAACTTGTGTATTATTATTATTACCGGTACTATTATGATTTTTTCATTTGTGTTTTTTTTATCACTAATAACTAAGTAATGAATGCTTGTGTGAATAATAATAAAGATCGAAATATCCACAGCGCAGACAACATAACGAGGAAATCATTTTTGACAAAGATGCTTTTTCTTATTTGAATGTCATGAAACCAAAGTGCAGTATGTATAGTTGCCCACTACAAAGAATAATATATTTACAAAGCAGTGGCGGAGACCTAGGGGGGGACAGGGGGGGACGGTCCCCCCCAATGAAGGCGCTGGGGGGGACGGCCCATGCATTTGTCCCCCCCAATGTTTAAGCGTTATGGCATGTACACACACACACGTCAGTAGAGAACTAGAGAAAGAAAATTTTAGCAGATGAAGTAAATATTTCTGATGATATGAATTCCAGGGCAATCCAGACTCTAACCAATAGTTATTTAGTCCCACGTTGAATAGCTTGCGAACATTATACTGAGTGAATAAGATACCTCTTTTAACATATTACCCGTTATTATAAAAACCTTGCCAACACACAACGTCACAACTGATATAAAATTTATGGACACCATCAGGAAAAGAGGAGTTCAAATTACCCGACTTAGGATGTGGCATGTCCTTAATAACATTTGGCTGAAAGTGTTAGGTAAAAGCACAACAGACCTGTGTTCTAAATGCCAATTGCCTGAAACAACTGAGCATATGCTGCTTGCGCGTATAAAGAATGATATATGCACTGGCGGAGATCTAGGGGGGGACAGAGGGTATTTTGTTTATTGCTCCTCTTGAAAACGAACAATGGAACATAGAACATCGTTATTGTAAATCGGATTAATAATAGGTAATAAAAACGTACGATTTAAAATCCCAAGTTAAATATAATATAATTACTAAACTATTATCATCAAACAAGTTAACTTTTTTTAAACTGAGAATTCCATTTGGAAATGTCTCTTACACACCTCTTTTAAATTTGCTAAACTATTATCATCAGACAAGTTGACTATAATTTTTTTAAACAGAAAATTCCAATTGGAGATGTCTCTTATAGACCTCTTTTAACTTTACTAAACTATTATCATCAAACAAGCTAACTTCTTTTTTTTAAACAAAGAATTCCATTGGGAAATGTCTCTTATACACCTCTTTTAACTTTACTAAACAATTAGCAAAAGACAAGTTGACTATTATTATTGTTTTAAACTGAAAATTCCAACTGGAGATGTCTCTTAGACACCTATTTTAACTTTACTAAAGTATTATCATCAAACAAGTTAACTATTATCATTTGGAGATGTCTCTAACACACCTCTTTTAACTTTACTAAACTATTATCATCAGACAAGTTGACTATTATTTAAAAAAGAGAATTCCAAATGGAAATGTCTCTTATACACCTCTTTTAACTTTGCTAACCTATTATCATCAAACAAGTTAACTTCTTTTTAAACAGAGAATTCCATTTGGAAATGTCTCTTATACACATCTTTTAACTAAACAATTATCATCAGACAAGTTAACTATTATTATTGTTTTAAACTGAGAATTCCAACTGGAGATGTCTCTTACACACCTCTTTTAACTTTACTAAACTATTATCATCATATAAGTTTTTAAAAAAATTTGAACAGAGAATTCCATTTCGACATGTCTCTTACACACCTCTTTTAACTTTACTAAAGTATTATCATCGTACAAGTTAACTATTATTACTGCTTTAAACTGAGAATTTCAAATGGAGATGTCTCCTACACACCTCTTTTAACTTTACTAAACTTATATCATCAGACAACATAACTATTTTTATTGTTTTAAACTGAGAATTCCAAATAGAGATGTCTCTTACACACCTCTTTTAACTCTACTAAACTATTATCATCAGACAAGTTAAATATTATTTTTTTAAATAGAGAACTTTATTTGGAGATGTCTCTTACATGCCTCTTTTAACGTTAGCAGGCCCATAATATGGGCTTGCTAAAGTTAAAAGAGGTGTGTTTTGCGTGCGTTTTTGCCTAAGACTAAAAGCACTAAAATGATGAAGAAATGTGTTTGTATGACTACCTGAAATGCTACCATTGTAGTGCTGAAAATCGAAATTTTCGAAGTTTGGGGGGCATATATCCCTGCCTAAGCCCTCCCCTGCTCGGCGCTTCGTGTCTCGGTGATCGTCATTCGGCCGCTCGTCCGTCCCCCCCAAAGTTCGGACCAGGTCTCCGCCTATGTTACAAAGGATGTAAGATGATGTGGGTGATTTTAAAATATTTTACTTTTGATCAGCTCTGTGGATGTTTTATATGTACGTTGATTGTCTGTACATCAAAAATGTGGATATCTTGTCTTATCTTAATTAACATACCGTATGTATGTTGTGTGTTAGCACATTGTGGATAAGACGTACGGTATTCACAAGATCCACGCCAACTACGGCCGACTCTTCAGTGAGCTGAGTGCACTCGACAAAGAAATGGGAGACGGGCTACAGATGGCCGGTCACTACATGGACGTGTGAGTTTAAACTGGTCTCTCTAAAATTAAATGCTTTTAGTGATTTTTTAATTATTGCGACTCGGGATAACTGATCAGAAGCACAGACATTTCGGTTTGTTTTCTTTAAAAGACAGTGTTTAATATTATATTTGCGATGGGAAATTTAATCTTTGTTGGTTAAATTGATCGTCTGGCGGGCGGGGGATTGTGCTAGATATGTGCTTTTCACAGTGCGATATTATTGCTTGCTATGGTCGTGCTGATGCATTATTAAGTTGGAAGCTAAAACAAAAGAACCTAGATGAAATGTACGATGATCGTGAAGAAATTCACTAAAAGACATCGAATGTAGCAACACAAAAATCAAAGGTGAAGTGCACAAGATCCTGACTATAATTTACATCGATTGAACATGATATGTGGTGTAACTGTCACGTCCACTGATCACATGGTTAAATTTAGTGCACAAGTGGTTTACAGTTAGTAGCAGTTGCAGTTTAACGTCACTGCTTGGTAACAAAGCATTGGCCACGCCATCCTCCTTTATCCAGGCTTGGGACTGGCA
Organism: Lumbricus terrestris; assembly: GCA_949752735.1. Lineage (NCBI taxonomy): Eukaryota > Metazoa > Annelida > Clitellata > Crassiclitellata > Lumbricidae > Lumbricus > Lumbricus terrestris. The sequence goes on from OX457037.1 coordinate 76,320,985, forward strand.
ATGGCAGAGTGCGACCAGTGGCAGAGTTAGTGATTTAGAGAAGTATATAATATTCTGTTAACTACAAAGCAACAATGATTTTAAGGTGTGTAAGTATCAAGATTCAAGATACTTTATATAGTGCCTGTTCAGTGCATCGCCAAAGCCCTGCTCACGTGGCTGTCTTTCAACTAGCTCTAAACAAGTGGGATTTCAGGCGTTGTGGATGGACTCTGGACATTGATCTGAATTCATTCATGCCACAGAGATTCTAGTACCAATGGCTGCATTAGTTTTCACTTTTTAATTGTTTCTAAATAATCGTACACAAGATAATTTCTAAACAGTTGAAAACAACAAATGCGATAAGAGCGACTGATCATTGATCAAGGATACAATGGATATCCCTGAAGCGAAGACATTCCTGCTAACTCTGTGGATGTAAGGCCATCTCTGTAAGAGGTTGGGAGATCAACGATCAGTTGTTGGATGAAGGGTAACGGCAAACGTAATAAAAACACGATCTTGATCTTGCATTTTTTTCTTTTCTCCAGTTACTCTCAGTCGATTGATGCCATCCTGGAAGATGAGGAACAGTTTGCCGATCAACTGAAGGAGTATTACGCGTTTGGCGATGCCCTCAGGTAAATTGTTCCACCTTTCTGCTCTACAAGTGCTACTTTGTGTTTCTTATGGTATCTCTACTTCTTTACCCTCGGAATTTTAAACGCTAAGAGCACCTCTGTTTGATCGATCTGTGAGAGGCACTATGTAAGTCTATGGATACGACATCTCTTTCAACAACCATTCAGACCATGTGTTCACAACGTTCATTCTTATAATCATCTATCGTGCTCCCAGTTATCTATGTGTTTTCTTGTCTTATCTTAGTTTTATCTTATCTTGTTATCTTCCTGTCTGCCTATCTTTGCCACTTCTCATCACCTGCTTCGCTGCTTTGACCGACACAATTTCATCGTCTCACGAATATGGATTGCCATTTCTAAGACGTGAGCCTTTGCTTTCATTGGCTATGCACTACGTCACCCGAATCATCGTCCACGCATTCCTCCTTATTAACTGTTAAAATGCCAAATACCTCTTTCGCTGTCTCAAGACCACTTTTCTCTCTTGGTCACTCACACTGGGGCTGCCTTTGATTAATGTGCACTGCAAGAGGTGCTATATAAATTTATAGATGCAATACAATACAAGTCTAGTTGATGTTACGGTCCTTCCAAAGTTCAGACGTGCAAAGAACAGCCATACGATGGAACTTCAATAGCAATGAACAGCTTGAGTGAACTTGCTCGAGGACCAGTACACAAAGTGCTCATCTGAATAGGGGCTCTGAAAACTCATACTCTCCCTAAGTTATGGCCAAGTTCTCTGGCCAGTTGGCTACAGCGCTTGCAATCTTGTATTCTGCCATTGTTTGAAATAGTTTTCAATTCTTGTTTTCTATCATTGGGTCAGTTTTGCAAAGAGATGCTTAAATAAATATCATTGATTATTGTATTGTAATGTATATGACCATTTGTAAAGCGCTTCTCTCAGCAAGAGCCTTTCAGAAGCACTCCCAGAGACCGACCCCTAGAGAAAAGGCAGGATTTGAGGCAAGGGAAAGATGAGGGAAGAATATCAGAGAGAAAGGCTGACTGAACTGATATGGAAGTCTATTCCATAGAGAGGGACCAACCTATGCAGGATAGTATCTGGATTTAGCCATGTCAGTCCTGATTGCATTTCAACTTTTTGCGCTATCTACCATTCTTTGATTGTCATTTTAAAAGTCTGTCGAAATGTGAAATCATATCCAATGTGCAATGACGTCCATAGTTCCTGATTTATGAAGCAAGAATGATCTATCATGGCTAATTCAAACGAGACATTTTGCGTTCTATTACTTACGTTTTCCGACGTTGGTCTAATTTCATCTATTTTTACTTATTTTCCAAACTTTGACCTTAGAAGTTTACCTCTTCTTACCTACTTTCCGACTTTGACTTTATTTTTTTCCTCGTCTCTTTTACCTTTTTATAGGTATTTCTGTAAAAATACTTTCTTTTAAATCTTTATCTGCGATTGTTTTAATTGGTCATTTCCTCAATTTTCCTGTAGGTCTGTTTGTCGAAAGCAGGAACTTGTTCAGCTGGATCTCGAAAAGGCCGAAGAGAATGTCTCCTGCAAATTGTCTCAGAGGGAACAACTGGTTTGGACACTTCCCTGATCAACTCTCAGAAAAAACTTCTCATAGATTTTTAATTTTAAATTAATATTATATTCAATAATTTTGATTCGTTTATTGTTCTCAGTTTGACTGTTAATTGGTGATTGTTCGTTGTGTCATAGAATGGCATAGAATGGCGCAGAACTCTAAGCCATAGAATGAGTCTTTTTATCCTTAGTTTTGTGCTATATTTGAGAAGATTTTGTAGTACATTTGTGATTTTTTACCTGGAAGCTCAGGGTTATGGGTGTTTGTTCAGGGGCCTTAGGGTTATATCACTTTTGCTGTGGGAGCTCAGGGGCGAAAGGCTGTAATATAATTGCAGGTTCCATGGTGAGCAGGTCTCTATATGTCTTTGTAGTTGAAAATGGCAGTGTTGGTTATGGTGAATGACAACTTATATATAATCATCCAATAATTGGTGAATGAGAAATTTACATTTAAATTCTGACAGCAATAAACGAATATGAAGACAATTAGTTTATAAATAATAAACAAAGAAATTGACAGATCTTGATTTTTCCTGATGATCCTGTTGTCTCTTGCACTTTCCTAGATGCTTGGTAAGCAGAGTGCGTTTTCACTGAGTGGAATGAAGACAAAACTCTTCGGAGGCGATACACCGGAGCAGAGGGAGCAGAAGATCAAACTGCTCGACGAGCAGATCCACGAGGCCGAGGAACAAGTGCGAGAGGCAACGAAAGAGGCCCAGTTAGTCTTAGCTATTTGTTGTTTCATTATTTGTTTATTATGAGCTGGGAGGGGTTTAGGGTAATGGTAGACACTCTGGCTTGATGGTCGCATGAATGCAAGATCATTTCCCCGCTACCCTCCCAAAAAGGTCCACACAACCTTCTTTTCGGCAGATGACCTCGGTAGTAAATGTGAATGCCTCAGCAGAAGGACTTGATGGAAACCTTGCATGGCTGTTGACCGTTAAATTCAACTCGTGTGTTAACTTGTGATCATCCATTCATTTCTCATTGTTGTCATAATGCGTTGTGTGAGTTTTAAATTAAACGGTTTTTATTTATTATTTTTTATTTATCATTATACCTGTTGTATTTCTTATGTACCGTTGGAGTGCTTGATTGTGTAGCGGTTAGCTGTTAGGAAGTGTTTGGGTTTCAAATCCCTGTCAGGTGAAAATTTGGTTCAAGGTTTCTTTTTCTTCTGAGGTGCCACTATCCACGGTAGCTGCAATTACCTAGTGGGAGGAAGCTTGAACGCATGTTCTTTATTTTTAGACTTGTTATATTTATTGTTGTTTTTTTATTATTAAATGTTATTACTAGAACGCTTGACCAATTAGCTGATGTCTTTCTGTGCAACTTTGTCTTTTTCTTATCATTTATTCTATGGGCCTCTGTAGCACCCCTTCAAGAAACCTAATCAGAGGTGCTTCCAATTCAGCCACGGTAAAAGAAAGCAGACTTGAGAGATTTATGAAACAAAGTTTGATTGGTCAAGTGTACTAAACAGTCTGTTCTCTTCTTCCGATAGTGAATTAGGCTATCTGTGGAGTAGGGTATATCATATCATGGGCAGATACAGAGATTTCCGAAAGCGAGGCCAAATTTTGGGTCTTGATTCTTAAAGAAATTTCCGCTGTGGTCTTTGGCTGTAAAATCTTGGGTGTGAAAAATTTTTCATTGCCATAAATCTGATGACCTTTTCTAGACATTTGCTGAATATGTCAGAAAAAGAAACGATTTTGTCCATCAAAGTAGTTGATGACTATTTTTAGATCGTTTGGTCGAAATCTCGGACCAAAAAGTTACCATTCCTAAAAACTTACCATTTTCTCTGCCACAATAGCTGATGACCTTCTTTTAGTCATACACTACCTTTTCTAACTTTTACACTCTCTCATCTCTCTCACCTTTACCTACTATATTGTTGTATTGCTGAAAGCCTATACGAACCTCATCGGAATCTGACTGATGGTGGGGCCACATCCACTTTTCTCTGGCAAAATAGCTGGTGAAAAACAAGAAATTTGGTAAATGGGAGGCCATGACCGGATTTGCACCCCTGAATCCGCCCCTGTATCATATATAATTGTTTTTAGGGCTATGGTTGATCTGGCTTTGAGGGACATCGACCGATTTAAGCGCCAGAAGGTACGGGATCTGAAAGACGTGTTCATCAACTACGCCATCCTGCAAACGGAGAAATATAAGAAGGTAGGATGTATATTCTACAGAGATGTTAGATAGACATAGGGCTTAGAGAGTCACGGATAAGACAGTAAGGCAGAACGAATGAGTCACGGTGTAGGACAGATGGTATAAATTACCAAGCAAATACATTAGCTGGGTTGTGTGTGTGTGTGTGTGTGTGTGTGTGTGTGTGTGTGTGTGTGTGTGTGTGTGTGTGTGTGTGTGTGTGTGTGTGTGTGTGTGTGTGTGTGTGTGTGTGTGTGTGTGTGTGTGTGTGTGTGTGTGTGTGTGTGTGTGTGTGTGTGTGTGTGTGTGTGTGTGTGTGTGTGTGTGTGTGTGTGTGTGTGTGTGTGTGTGTGCTTCGATAGCTGATAGATTCTCCCACTTCTCTACGGTCATATTAAACTGATAGATTTACTGGCTCGCTTTTTCTCCCGTATACAATTCAAAGTTCTTATTTTGATCCTTGCGTCTCATTGGGTCTTGCTCCTATGTATCTATGTGATCTTATAATTTGCCCTAGATTTCTTCTAGTTCACTGCGTCCTCTTGGATCTTCTGATCGACTTGACCTCTTTCTTCAACATGTCAGGACCATTGTGGATCAATCCAGATGCTTAGCCTGCAGTAAGTCCCTCTCTATGGAATGGACTTCCTCCAGGTTCCAACAGCTCGCTCCATCTTCCTGTCTGGTAGTCTTTCGTCATCTTTCAAATCCTGCCTTTTCTCTTGGGGTCGTTCGCACTGAGAGCACATCTGAAAGGCTCTGGCCGAGAGAAGTGCTTTATAAACACTATACAATAGAGTGGCATTGGACGCATCAGCCAGTGCAGATAGCTGATTTGTTTTTTGATCTCTGAGTGGTGACCTGATACTGCATAATGATAATAGTGACTGCTGAATCACTTGCAAACTTGCCTGATGATGATGATAGTGATAACAACAATAATATTGAGACATGGTTGCCAATCTAACCAACGCATGTCTGAGACGGTGTAAAGTGTGTAGGGACTTTGAGCAAGTCCTCAGGCAATCCTTTGATGCATGGCCATCAGATAGTGATGCTTAACATGGGCGCCCACACACAGGGGCAAATACCACTCTGGAAAATCAACATCTAGTTTTTAAATATATACTGTTTTAAAATTTCTTCGTTAGATAATTAATGATGATGGACAAAGTGAAGCTAAGAAATCTACTCTTAGAAACCTCTATAAAAATAGCATGCTTCTAATTTTCTGCCTTGCATTTTTCAAGCCCTTGCTAAAAACTGTAACCATGACCATTGGATTCCACCCAAAAACTGATGTCTCACTTCTTCAAAAATTCATACTGCTACTCATCTGACCCTCGGATATTCCACCTTTAAATCCTATATGATACCCACTTAACAGCTTTTCGGCTCCTTCTGACCACCACTTGAACAACCCTTTGACTCAGCAATTAAGCTGGTGCCTGTAATTGACTTTAAAGTGGTGCTTTAGATGTTTAGAAATTGCAATTAAAATTTAGAAGTAGAGGGAGCATGAATGAATAACTGAATGAAAAATAGGTGTCAGTCTTCCCGGGGCAAGTGGACTTATTGTACCCCTTCAGGAACCTACTTTTTGATTTTTTGAAACAAATTTCTTCGTGCTAAAGAAACTATTCATATTAAAATTCTCTTCAGTATAACTGAGAAATATACATTATACACTAAAAAGCGCTATGAAAAATGCCCATACATTTTCCTAATTTCCTGTTTAGTTTTTCAGCCTATTGCTACAAAATTTGTTAACAGTGACCGTGCTTTGTCCTCTCCTGCAAAAATTCCTGCGGGTGCCCATTATGCTTAATAAATATGCAAGAATGGAAATAATAATAGTAGCTCAATTCGCTTGTCTTGTTTATCTACATCCAGGGCAAATGACAGGGTGTGAATTTGGTGTGGAAGAGACTGCTCTTCTCAGTGTATTTGATTGATGAATTATTTCTTGTTTTTAATTATTTGAAACATGATTTTCTTTGCAGGGTATTGCTCTCTGGCAGAACATGAGAGAATGCTTCAAGAAGATCTAAACCGTTCTCGTTGTCTTAATGTTGTCTCTTGCTTAAGTCAATATGGCTGCTGCATAGCCTGCATCACTGCATATTATTGCAGCTGTTCACAATCTGCATCACTGCCTCTCATTGCAGCCATTCAGTTTGCATCACTGCATCTCACTAGACATTCACAGTCTGCAGCCATTCACAGTCTGCGTCACTGCCTGTCTTCATCCTATGTTGTGTTGAAATTTTGTCTCACATTGTAGAATTGTTGAATCTGAACTGCCAGTCAAACATTTACTAATCATATTGTTGTCAATCTGTGTACTTTTTTATTTGCATGTATTTTACATGTTGCATAATTTTTTTAAAAATTGTACCTGTTGTTTTGAGAACTTTCAATGGTGTTGTGTTTTGGAAGGTAAATGTGTCAAGTTGAGCACATAATTTTGTTAAAGACTGTTTATCAGAAGATATTGGCAATGAGTTATAGATGCCCAGAATTTTTGCTACAGACAAAGATCATAAAATGAGTTTACATGTACAAACACTTTACAAGATGGTTGATCTGGCACAGAAAAGCCTAATACATGAATATGTAAGAACTAAGAACTCACCACCAACCCTATCCGACATGAATAGAAAATCATAATCTGCACCCTGCTATTGTATTGCCCCGGACCATAAAGACAAAGGAGATGAAAAATTGCATAGATAAACAAAACAACACATTTAAAATTACATGATCCTATGGACTCGATTGCTCAATAAATTGTATGTACAGAATAATGACCTGAGGCTGAACACACTGTCACTGAATTTTTAAAAACACCTGTATAAAATGTTCACAAACACGCCTAATTACTGCAATATGCGAAAATCAACTAAGTAAAAAGATAACAGAATCACTGAAATCATAAACAGAGATCTTTCTCCTACCTTCACATACAAATAGTTGTCTTCTGTCATTATCAATATACATGAAATTTGGCATAAGAAAAGGTGCAGTTGGAGTTAAGCAACTCTTTAGTTCTAAATCCGAGTTCAAAACCACAATCCTGTTATTATCACGATCCGCGACTAGAATGTTCTCGAAATCGTCCAGTGCCATATGCACTGGTTTATTCAGCACTCTTGGGTTGTTAACCCGTGGAACCTCTTTCACTTCAGAGGAGTGAACACCTGCCAACGGCATTTCTCCAAATGATCTGACAATCTCTCCACTTTCGGACAGTAAAAGCACTCCCTGCAAACGATCTTCGAAAAAACCGTGACTGACCACAAAGTTACCAGTGGCCAGTTTCAATGCATGCCATGGGTATTCAACACCCAATGGCTTTAGCTTTATTTCATGGACAAGTACTCCATTTCTAGTGTACTCGATTAAAGATTTGCAACCAGTACTAATTACAATAATGTTGCCTTCTCTGGTAACTGACAAATTCAGAACATGAGATCCACCCTTGATTTTCCACTCCTTTGCATCTGATCCATTTACATCTGTCCTCTGTATTATCGGATTACATCCTTCAATACCTTGAACAGTAGAGACACATGCATACAGACATTTATGTCTGGCGCAGGCAGCCATGCAACGGATGCGAGCAATGCCCTCATTACAGTGAGATATATGTTTAAATTGCCATCGACGTTTAAAATTGAATGTTCTAATGTCATAAACTTCTACAACAGAACGACCAAAACGGTTCATGAAACATCCCACGAACAGTTCATCATCAAAGACGGTTAAGCAAGAAATGCCACCTTCCTGATGTGATCGGTCAACACCTTGCATTGTTTTCATCAGATTTGGAGATCGTATGTAATCGATACAGATTCCAGGCGGAAGTATTTCTAAAAAATTAAGATTGCCAAAATGGCACACAGTGTCATGCACAAATTTACACATGCATGTATGGCTGTAGTCTAATAATTGGTAAACGTGTATTTTAATGTCGTAAATTATTCGCCGTTGCATGGGTTTCAGTTTTGGTTGAATACCAGTGTTTATTCTAGTCCCCCTTCTCTGGGGGAGGTGGGAATTCAGGTTTCTGGGGGGACAATTGAGCGTCCTCTCGTGAGGCGCGTAACGCCGAGACCAGGAGGGGAGGGTATGTGCTCCTTCCCACCAGAAACATTAGCCTAAGAAATTATAGCCCCCCGGACGTTAATCCCTCCTCTGCGCAAATACCTATTTCTGTAGTTAATTGAGAAAACGCAATTCTGTGCCCAGTTTGCTCTGCTGTGTCAACTAGTTAACTCGTGCACGACCAATATAAATATATTTAGGAATAAATTCATTCAATCAGTCCAGCTTGTATATAAATAGTTCAATTGTTTTCATCTATCCAACTTCTATTTAAATGATAATTATTTTCCATCAATTCAGCCTCGATTTAGGCTAAATTCGTTTCATCAGTCCAGCTTCTATTTAAATAGCAACAATTGCTTTTATCAATCAAACTTCTATTTAAGTACCAATTTTGTCATCAATCCAACTCCAATCTAAGCAAGAATATTTTCATCAATTCATCTTCCATTTCAGTACAAATTATTTTCATCAATTCATCTTTCATTTCAGTACAAATTATTTTGTATCAATCCAACTTCTATTTAGCAAGAATTCGATCTTTTCATCAATCCAACTTCTGCACGACCAGCAGATTTATTTTGAATTTAGGACAGTGGCGTAGCAAGGTCTTGGGGGGCTCCTGTGCAGAGCTTTGTTGGTGGGCCCTTAAATGCTTGAAACCCCATTCGATTTCAAACAACAAAGCTGTGCAAAGCGTCTGGTTCCTTTACGAAATTTGCATATTTAACACCAAATTTAAATGAAAATAAGCTAGCCACATTTTTATTATTTTAACATATTTATCCAATGAAACATATTCTTTTCCATAAAAGCAGAGAAAAATTGAACTAGAATACCATACAAAAGTAATCACAAAAATTGCTTCATCTCCTGAAGTACTATAATCATCAATCACCCATAGGCCCTACTTAATCAAGCTGTTAATTGGGTTTGCTGATTAAAAGAGCGGGAAAATGTACATAACGAATTTGGCAATTTAGTGTGAAATGACTCAATCAAGCCTATGGCTAACCTACTACGGGGGTCTAAATCCGAAATGCTAAAATGCTCGTTTGCGCGCCTTCTCTTGTACAAAAATATCCACCACATTTGAGGTGTCAAGCCTGAATCCATTGGTGATGTAGGCTAACTGTTGGGTTGTAGGTAACCACCGTAGCCTTGAAGTTCGAGGCCTACTCGGCTCAGTGTCAATATCCATGTCAACCACCATTTCTGCACTGATCAAACCGGAATTCGATTCTGCCCTCATGTCTGATATAGTCATCGGTGCAAGCTCGCTCTCCGCAGGCATCATAAATGCGGATTTTTTTGCATTTTGGCGGTCTTCTTTACCCGTTCTTCTTGTGCTTGTCGCTTAGCAGCGCCAATTAAATAAGACTTAGACATAACTTGGGGGACAGAAAAAGTGCCGTTCGAGAGTTACAAAATATACAATTTCCAAGTAAATATAGGCTATGCAGCTATCTTTTTAAAAATAAATTTCACATTTTACTACAAAGATAATAAATTTTAAACGCGTCTGTGTAGACCATGACACAATTCTGTTTATAGGCCAGTACAACTACTTCCGGCCAAACACTGCAAAGAGTAAAGATAGCCTAATCAGTAATCACGGCCATTCCGGCTGAAACCCAAAAAATTCCTGGATGTGTACGCTGTATATGTAGGTTTGAATACATTATGAATATCCTTAAAGTAAAAAATTGACTCGGACCCCGGGGGCCCCTGACAGCCGGGGGCCCTCGTGCACTGCACAGGTTGCACGCCCTATTGCTACGCCACTGATTTAGGACCTTTATTCGGAGGATTACCACTTATAATGCAATATGTAATACCATGGGGGCTTTTTGTCCGGGGGTTTTGTCCGTGGGAGGGGTGTAAGTAATGCTCTCCTATGAAAACAATCTCTCTAAAATCGAAGGTGGATTGATGAGTAATAATTTTAAAATAAAAAATTCATGTTGATGAAAAATAATTCCTGCAGAAATAGAAACGGGATTGTTGAACGAATTCTTGCCTAAGCCGAAGCTAGATTGATGAGATGGAATCTGGACAAACTAGAAGTTGGAGTGACTAAAATGATAATGCTGCAACGAGCGAATAATTTGCGAAGCTAAACTACATGCTTACCGTAAATTTATATATTCCTTTATATTTATGTATACACTACTACATACGTATTAAGCAGAGACGTTGAATATGATACCTGCATAATTATACAACGTGAGTAAAATGCCAACTCGCAACATACACAGAATTAGGCATTATGTGCCGCATGTCTGCAAGAATATATCTAGCAGATGCATTGGTTTCCATTCGCCAAGATTACTCTAACTTGTGTAGTGGAATCAGTAAGTCAAAAATGCTCAAGTTGCAGAGATATTATAACTCTTTGACAACAGCCATAAGTAATACATCCAAATAAATACATATAACCTGTACTTACACCATTGCATTCCCTTTTAGGGCATTTAATACCAGTTTTTTTGGAAAATCGATTATTGGCTGTAGAAATCAGATTTAAACCGATTATCATTTTTCTTTAATTGGCCTTTAATATAGAAAATCCGCTAGCTAAAAGTCAAGGGCACCAATGTAACCTTATCTAGGACTGATTGCTAGGCCTTATTTACTCACCTTTACATGATGGCTGTACAGACTGTGTCATCTGCAATCTTGAGATGGATTTTAAGGGTCTGATCATGTCAACTTCCAACTTTAATTCATCGATTCGTTTTTCAAAATCCTTCTTGTCCATTTCTAATCCATCTATTCGACGTTGTGAGTCATCCAGTTCTTGTTTTAAGCGGTTGATTTTTGCTAGAATGCCATTGTTACAAGAGATGGCCGTTGCTTAATTCTCTTTCATTTTTTCGTCTCCATCATGTGAGATTTTGTCATAGGCCATTTTCGTTTCACCTTCACCAACTACTTCCGTCCGACATGCTGTGTTGAATAACAAGACCATTATAAGATACCAGTAATTGATTAAGTTTTTAATTTATCTACAGGGTGGGCCAAAAAAGAGCTGTGACGGTTTATGGCCAATATCTTGACCAAAGGTAGGAATTTCGAAATGAAATTTTACAGGCTTATAGACAATTCATATAATTATACACATCATGGCCAGATTTCATAAAAACATTTAAAACAGAACAAAAGTTATAGGCCTATCACCTTTAGTAAGTAAATACACCGTTTTTTGACGCTTCAAAAACGTAATGCAACAACAATATAAGTTGTCCATAAGCCTTTAAAACTTCATTTTGAAATTCTTCCTTTGGTCAAGCTATTGGCAAAAACCGTAGGGGCCATATTTTGGACCCACCCTGTAGATGAAGGTGTCAATGCATACATAATTATATGCTTGCTCATGTACATGGATGCATACACAAGTGTACAGATCTATTTATGTATAAATCTATAATTATAAGCATGCATGCATTGTATGTGCATGCATTTTGGTGAGTTTGCATGTATCCAATATGCACATATAAAATCACTTAGAAGAATCAATTCCCCATAAATGCACCCCAATAAAATTTTTTATGATCTCTCAATAATGGTAACATTCGGCTGCTTTGATTCAACATCAAACTTGTGAAAATATGCAATCCAGTTATGATGTATCAAGACGTCAATGGTTTGGCCCGTATCTATTTACATGAGCTCTGCTGCTCCATCCTAAACGTCCAACGCCGTCGCTCTCTCCGCTCTTCTTCTAATCATGCCGAGTTTCTTGTCCCCTGCAGCACGCACTTTTATTATGCAGCGCGGTGCCTTGTCTGTCGCAGGCTCTGCATTGGCCTTCAGTCTGAAATGGGTCTTTGAGACCATGTTATACTCTACTCGTAATTAAACGGTTCTTTTTAGCCGAGATTGGGTCAAGGGCGCTTCTGAATAGATGTTCTTCAAGAGGCGCTATATAAATCTCTTAAATGAAGGAATAAAATTCTAAAAATAAAGAACAAACCCTTAATAGTTCCAATGATGTTGTAGTTTTCTGTCTTTAGAAATTCTTCCAGGTCGGACGTCTGAAAAGACATTCTGTATAAATCAGTCTTTATTTCAATTTCCGATTCATGTAGCCTATCTTCTTGATATCTTCAAATCTTTCTTTTAATTCGTTAATGGTGCAACATATGTCACTGGCTGATCTCTTTGTCAAGACATTGGTGCAGAAGACTCTAAACGATTCTAGGCATGTCAAATCTTCATCACGGTCTTCAACTTCAGTCTCAACTTCTTTCCGTTTCTGTGCTTTCAACTGCTCAATATCATTCTGTACAAGATTAGCATGTTCACTGACAAGCATTATGGTTGCTCGAAGCTGTGCGCGAACTTCAAGTTTTAAGCTTTCCAAGTGTTTACAATACTCCTCCACTTCATAGTTAAGAACTTCTTTCTTTTCAGCAACTTCAGATATGCACATTTCTAAGCCGGAAATGATGTCTTTTATTTCGTTTTTAAAGCCTTCAACTATGCATCTGACACCCCGCAGTCTGTGATCTTGATGGCTCTCATCAAAGCATGATGTGCAGAGTGGTTCTTTGCACTCAGAACAATAGAGATTAAGTTCCATATTGTGTTTAATACAATTGCTTGCCGCTACAATTTGCATTTTACATTTGAAATCTCCAATTGCAACAACCTGATGGTTTTTGTTCAAATCGTTTTTTAAGTGATATCTGCAGCATCCCCGACATAACTTCTTTTGGCAGTCAGTGCAATACATGACTGCAAAAGGAACTTCTGAAACTGACATTGGCTCGTTCGTATCTTCCATGCAATCTTCACAACGATCAGTTCCATCAGACGACCTTGCCATCGTGGCCAAATCTAGCGTTTCCATGAAGAACGTTTTCTGTAGGGCTGCATAACTCCCCTCTGGGATAGTGAAATCTTTTCTACACATTGGACAAGGCATTCGTTCGCCTGGGATTTTGCTAGCTCTACCTCCTGCCTCTTCCAGGCATTTCAGGCACAACGTATGAGCACACGGTAGGGTCACTGGATCCTTGTAAGTTTTGCTGCATACACAGCATTCTGTTATGTTCTTCGGTTGTTCTCGAAACTCTGATTCGCTCGTTGTGACACCGGACATATTGCTTTATCTTGACACCTTCACTATCAATAAAACCCGAAAGCAACAGAATACGAATACTGTATTGAGGAATCAATCACTTTGGCATACAAAACAATTCCGGGGCGCGGACATTTCCCCGCTGGACAAACCCCTCCCCCGGACAAAACCGCCCGGACAATTTCCCCCCATTTTTGCCTTGGACAAACCCCCCGGACACTAACCCCCTTTGCCGTGCAAATGGCCTATTCTGCAATCTGTTGTCCATGTTTTCGTAGTGGTCTCAACTTGGTAGTGTTAATGCCATAGGCCTGCCGGTAGAGACGTAGCTATCGCTGTCCAGGTTTTCGTAGCGGTGTCAACTTGGCTAGTTAATGCCATATTGGTCTAGCTACCCGGGGTGAGACCAGGCTTCATCAATCGTAATCGCACGAGAACTGTTACTGTCATCCACTCATTCCTCTGAGTAGTTTCTTGAAGGGGTGCTATATAAATGCTCTGAATGAATGAATTCCGATAGAAGGGCATTGCCTGTTTGTCTGATTTTGAATTGCAATGTAGACTAAACTTAGATAGGATGTTAGCGTCGTTCCCCTTCAAGAATTTTACTCAATTTACGTTGTACCCGTTTTTTGTCCTACCCTGGGGGGAATTGTCCAGGGGGTTTTGTCCGGCGGGGTTTGTCCGGTGGGTGGGGAAAATGTCCTACACTCAGGTAAAAGTGGCTTTGGGTGAGCAATGGGAACTCTGAAGTAGAGTTTTATTCTTAGTCATAGCCTACGTACGTTGCCAGATCTTGTTGCATGGTGGAAGTTCTTTATCATATAATTATGACCGATCAAACTTTGTTTTATAGATTTCGTAGTTTTTTTACTTTGTGCCGTGGCTGGGCTCGACGCGCTCCTGAGCAGATATTTCAGGGAGCGGTAATTGGGTAGTTTAGCGTCCCAAATTATTCAGGTTATTGCTGAGGCTTGGAATTTCTCGTCAATCCAGCTTCTATTTTATCAAAACTGGAACCTTCATCCAGCTTCCATTTCTTTATCGTTCTTTTCATAAATTCAGCTTCTATATTTTAGATCTATAAAAGCATTCATTCAGTTTCCACTTCTTTATCCTGCTATTCGTGAATCCAGCTTCCATTTCAGATCGATGAAAACTTGTATCCAGCTTCTATTTCAACTACTATTACAGAACCTTGATCCAGCTTTCATCTTTGAAGCGTTCTTTTCATCATTTTAGCCATAAGAAATCCTCATCCAGCTTCCATTTGTACGCGATAGTTACCCCGTTTGGGACTTTCTTGAGGTTTTCAAGCACACATTTTACGATTTCCTCAATTATATATGTCTAATTATTGTATATGTCTTTCAGTTATTATTGCAAAGAAATGGTCAAAATAATTTGGGACGCTAAACTACCCAATTACCCAGGGAGCTATATATATAATCGCATAGAATGAATAAATAAATAAATGATAAATGAGCAGGGGAACGCGACTTTCATGAGCAAAATTAATGGCCATCTCTCGCGTCCCCATCCACTTTTTGGACGCTGCTTACCAGAGTGTATTAGGCCTAATACACTTTGGCTGCTTACAAATGAAACTTCACAATATTATAAACAATCGTAAAATAGATCATGACAGACCGTGCTTTGAACTGAGACAATTATAAATGCAATTTAAAATTTTGAAATGTCATATAAGAAGAGACTTAATAGGTAGCCTAACACAAATTTCGGTAGCGTTCTACAATGACTCGGTAGCAAGTAAGTGTTTTTTATAAATTCGATGAAAAATATTTCCTCACGAAATTGAAGCGGGATTTTGCGCGTGAGGGTCGGTTAGGGCTCAGGTTAGGCGCCGTGAGGGTCGGTTAGGGTTAGTTTTAGGGTTAGTGCAGTCATATATGCTGAAATTGAAGCTGGATTGATAAACAATAATTTTCAATGAAAAATGGCTGAAAAATATTTGCTGACGAAATAGAAGCGGGATTTATCGAACAAATTCTTGCCTAAAGAGAAGCTGGATCGATTAAAATTATTCTCGGCAAACTAGAAGTTGGATTTATTAAAGATAACAACGCTGCAACGATATCTACCGAGTCATTCTAGAACGATTTACCGAGTCATTGTAGAACGCTACCCAAATTTCATCGCATAGCCTATTTGATTAAAATCATACCGGGAAAATCACGTCAGTATCACGTGGTCTCTTAATTCGTCAACTACATAGTTTAGGGCCCAGGGGTTCTCAAACTGTGGTACGCGTACCCCCGGGAGTACGCCAGGCGTCGGTAAGGGGTACGCGACAATTTCCAGAAATATAAATGTTTTTGAGTTTATGGACTTTGTGTCCATCTTTCTTTGATTATATATCAATAATTTTTAACGTTGCAACATATAACAGCATCGTCAGTTATTTCTTTCACAGCATATAATTAGACTCACACAATTTATTATACAATGCATGCAACAGATTTATGTTTAGGCCTGCCACTATAATGTTGAAACAAATAATGTATAAATGGTTGAAAGTACCAATGCCAGAAATTCTCAGCCTATATATAGCCTATATAGAACTGAAATACCGTAGCGAATAGCTGAATTGGCCTAAGGATTAATTTTCTGGTCTAGCTTTCAGTTTTGCGATTCCTTTCAGCACGTTATATCTGCGTGAAACTGGTTTTTAAACTATGCTTGCTATCAAAAACAAACATGGGGTAATTTGCGTTTGAAATTGACAAATATTAAACCATATTTTAAAAATATGTGCTAGTATAAACAAGCCCACACTGAGCACTAGGCCTATAGGTTGGCTATTTCTTATAATGCAGAGGTTGTAGATCAATTTTCCCCTTTAAATTTGTTGATAAAGTTATATGATTCAAACAAAATTTTGCTCCATATAGACCTACCTTACCTTAGAGGCTTAGACCTTAGTCCCTCCACGTGCTACAAGCACATTGGGCGATACAGGTCCTCCATCCTTCTCTGTCCTGAGCAGCTCCGGCAGCCCCCTCCCACGTCAGTCCTCCGTCCGTGAGGCCTATTAGTATCTAAGTAGCCTACTCCACGGATTAGGCTCACTTTTGCGTCAGTCCTCCGTCCGTGAGGTCTATTAGTATCTAAGTAGCCTACTCCACGGATTAGGCTGTGAGGCCTAACATAGTTTAGGCCTATATAGACTCTAATAAACGATATCACAAATAATTAAGTGGACTTTCAGTTGTCGCTGCAAGGGAAACTTCGCAATGGCATTTTGTTTCTGGTCTGACTTTGCTGAGGCCCAGGGGTAAGCTTACACCATCATTCGATTTCATTACTTGGGGGTACAATAAAAATAAAGTTTGAGAACCCCTGGTTTAGGCCATCCAACTCTGTAGGCTATAATTGCAATTATTTTCAAGACCATTATTTTCACCTATACGAATAAGAAGAAGCGAGCCTACAAATTGCAATTATTGGCCTATCTATGAATCTTTTGTAAGCACAGAGACTAGTAGAACAGATAGGCGGCCTACATAATCAAAACGAAAGCAAAGATTATCAGCATTTTTGTATTTGCACTTGTTATAGCGCCCCTTCAAGCTGTCCCTACTCAGAGGCGCTCCCGAATGCAGAGCGGACACTGCATCGGAGTTTCACGCCGAAACGCTGAGCAATTGTGAGTGAAGGACTTGCCCAAGGTCCTTACGCGGTGAGGTGGATTCGAACCTCGAACCTTCCGGCTTCAAGGCAACGACGCCACCACTACACCACCGCGCCCCATTCTCGGAAAATAGTCCATGTTTCTCTTTCGTAATCGCATTAGTCGTAGGCCTAATCATCGTAATCTCCAAACTTCTAAAGCTAATAGAAAGCCAAGCGCGGGGCTGCGTTAAAAGGATTGTCATGAAGAGTATGTAGTGTTGATCAGTTACCATAGGGCAGTGGTGGCCAACCTGCGGCACGCGTGCCACTTGTGGCACGCCGGTCCATGATGAGTGGCACGGAGGACCGTGGAATTTTTGAAAAATATTTATGCTAGGTCTGCCAGTTCAGGCGAATCTTAGGTGCCTCTGCATCTCCGTAGCTGCAGTGACCAGAGTTGAGGTCAATTAGCCTGACAGCTGCAGACGGACGCGGCACAGGAGCTCCCTGCGAACTGAGGCTGACGGTCAAAGTCCACTTTCTCCACAGCATATTTATGCCATTCAGAGATAAGAATTTGTCCCCCCTGTAGGGTTGTAGGATCAGACAAAGGAAGAGACTACCTGATCTTCTCAAATAGGTTTCTGTTATTAGCTACCGGTATGTCTTTATCATTGCTGCTTGCAGCAAGACAGCATAGTTCCTAAAAACAAGTATGAAGGTTGTCTTGCAGAAGTTTGGTGTAAATTTGGAAGAACAGCATTTTAGAAGAAAAGTAAGATTACTTTTACTTTGGGGAAAGTCATCAAAATTCTGTTTGTCTGCTGTGTACTGTAGCCTAACAGTTGTGGTGTGTAAATAATTAGTGTTGAACGTCACTTCGGCAGGTAAAGTTACATGTGGACTCCAATGAAAAATATCGATTTGGGTCAGCTATCAGGACTAATTTTACCAGCCAGAGAAACGCACCTTTTAGGTAGCAGAGTAATTTTTGTCAGAAAAAAGGATCAATTGATATTGCTGGTCAAATTTATACGAGTTAAGTCTGATATCAGCAGGGCTATTTTTAAAGAATTTTTAGAACTGCACAGCCCCTGCTTTCCTTTCCCATTCTCCATGGTAAATTACTTCCAATCGGAGAACAATGACCTTTTTTGCTAGTTTTAACTGTAGACAAGTGCTTCTACTGTCTACAGCTGCACAAATCCACTTAGAACTGCACATTTTGTGTACAACTGCACGTTAAAAAAGCCCTGGATATCAGCATCAAATAAAAACTTATTCTGATGGCGAGTAAAGGCTTTGTCAAGTTTTTTGAAGGTTCAGGTGTGCCCAAAATCGAAGCAATAATCTATAGTATGCCTAACATTGCTCTTGAACGCAACATGACCATAAGGCTCAGTAGGCTACTTGGAGTAAGAAAGAATCATGATTTTTGTAGCTAGCCATCAAGGGCGGATACATAAATTTTCGAAGGGGGGCCCAACAATTTTCGGTCGTCTTGGTCGCCGAAAAATCTGATGACCCTTTTCCTTTAAAAAAAAGTCATACGGACCGTCGGACCTTGTATACGGACCTAGACCTGATGGCGTGGGGAGGGACCTACGGAACTACTCATGGGGCCACATGAACTTTCCTAGCCAGAATGGCTGGTCAAAAAGAAAGAAATTTCTAAATGGGGGGACATGGCTAGCCATGACTAACACTGTGCTTGCACCGAATCTGCGTAGTTACTTTGCATAAAGTAACTACGCATATTGGAACAGGTCACAATGACTCTTTGGTATATTATATGTGGTGGCACGCGGACGGTACGCGTGATTTTTTGTGGCACACTATGTACAAAAGGTTGGCCACCACTGCCATAGGGTCAGATGCGATTCGAACAGCTACCGGGTATACTAATAGGCTAAAGCGGGTCACTGCGGGTGTCGTTTCGTGTCGTCTGGGTCGGGAATTGACAGGTGGAGGATCAGAATGATGAGACATGGTAAGAGTTCTTGAAAAGGTGAATAGGTGAGACGTAATTCAGTTTCGAATAGAAGCCCGAGGTGTGATGGATAGAGGAGCCTGAGGCGAGTGATGGTGTGCGATTAGTAATGATGGTAGTGGTGAAAAGAATAAAGCCAAATCGTGCAGTTTCTATGTCGGTCAATCTTAACCCGTTTTGGACCAAAACTTTATTAGGCAAAATTTTTATCAACTGCGATGATATTTTAGACCTTAAAAATAATGCTTGAACGTATGCATTGTGTTTTTGGACAAATCTGAAATAACATATGCAAAATTGCATATGTTCGTTTTACGAACATTGGTCCAACAGGCTACTGACAACATGCGACATAATTATCGATCTTGCACGAAATGACATCACACCACAATAAAGTATTAAAAATGGATAAATGCAATACATGCATGATCGAATGCATACATGCGTGCATACATACACTGTGTCCGGATGAAAAGTAGTACACAACTAAAAGTGTCATAACCCGGTCAAAACTTTTAGGATTTGTCTGAAATTTTTAATACAGCAACAGGTGACCATATGTAGCCTACACGAGATTCAAAGTCGTTTGCAAATATTCGCGAGTTTGCCAAATTTATGAGCGTTTGCGATGGAGCACTGAAAAATTAAAGTTTCCAACATGGGCCCTCACATAAGAGAGTGAAGTTCGGCTACAGTTGGTGTTCAAAATGTCCTCCTCGTTGACGGACACACGACCGCAGACGTGGACGCCACTGTTTGATGGCCCGGTCGATGATCACGTGGTCAAACAGCTGCCACTCCTCAACCAGACGCGCCCTCAGGTGATCGACGTCACGAATACGAGAGCGAAAAACGCGCTCCTCCAGTAAATGCACCTGGTACTCCGGATCGAGGCCTGGATTGCTGGGCGGCCACAGCTGCCATGGGTGGTATGAAGCCGAGTGTATCCCTGGACAACTGCTACGTCTACAGTAGTGTGTCCGTGAACAAGAAGGACATTTTGAACACCGGATATAGCTGAATTTCACTTTTTTCAGGTTTTCCATGTTGGAAAGTTCAATTTTTTGGTGCTCCATCGCAAACGCTCATAAATTTGGCAAACTCGCGAATATTTGCAAACGACTTTGGAATCTCGTGTACATATGGTCACTGTTGCTGTATTAAAAATTTCAGACAAATCCTAAAAGTTTTGACCGGGTTATGACACTTTTAGTTGTGTACTACTTTTCTTCCGGACACAGTGTACATACACACATACATACATGCATACACACATAGATATAGCATGCATATAATACAGGCATTATATGCATGCATACATACATGCATGCATACATACATGTACACATATGCATCCGGACATACATACATGCACATACACTAATACATGCATTTATTATAATATATGCATACTTGCGACTTGCGTGCATACATCCAAGCACCATACATACATACATACATACATACATACATACATACATACATACATACATACATACATACATACATACATACATACATACATACATACATACATACATACATGTATGAAAGAGTTTGGTTCGCCTCCTTTCTGATATCTATGGGGCAATTGATCGATCGCAGGTCACCCTTTTAGCACTATTTGATGTGAGTGCGGCTTTCGATACTGTTGATCATGATATCCTTCATAGGCGCCTATCAGCCTCGTTCGGTCTTTCTGGGAACTTTCTCGACTGGCTTGGTTCCTTCCTCCACGACCGTTCCTTCTATGTGGTCTACGGGTCTACCAGGACTCCGTGGGTTCCTGCCCCGTATGGCCTGCCTCAGGGTTCTGTCCTGGGCCCACTCTTATATATTATTTATACTACCGATCTTGGTTCTCTCCTGGCCGCTTCTTCTATCCTGAGCCAATCCTACGCGGATGACCTGCAAGCGTATTTGCACTGTTTGGCGCCAGCAGCCATTTCTACTGTCAGGGTCATGAGCCGGGCAATGGAGACTTTGGAGGCCTGGATGTCCTCCAATCGTCTGCGGCTAAACTCATCCAAAACCCAATTTATATGGTTTGGCACGCGCCAACAGCTCGCCAAAATTCACCTGAAGGTTCTTGCTCAAGAATTCCCTCAGTTTACCTTCTCTTCCTCTGTCCGGGACCTTGGAGTCACTCTGGACCAAGAACTTACTTTTACGCGGCATATCAACCTGCTATATGCCGCAGTTGCTATTACCAATTGCGTCAGCTTAGAGTGGTGCTCCGCTCTTTGACCTTCAATGCTGCCTTAACGCTAGTCCACTCTTTTGTCGTCTCTCGTCTGGACTACTGCAGCGCCCTCTATGTGGGTCTTCCGGTGACTCGGGTTGAGTGCTTGGATCGGGTCTTGCGCTCTGCGGCACGCCTTGTTGGTCGACTCCCAAGATTCGGCCATGTCAGTGACTATATGCGAAACGTCTTGCATTGGCTCCCTTTCTCACAAAGAATCACTTACCGGATAGGCCTATCCTCCTTGGTTTGGCGCTGTCTCGCGGGTGTGGCCCCTGTGTATTTGCAGGAACTCTGTTCTCCACCCTAAACATCCAGCGCCGTGGCTCTCTCCGCTCTTCTAAACAGGCTGAGCTTCTTGTCCCCCGATCACGCACTTCTATTACACAGCACCGTGCCTTTTCTGTCGTTGGCCCTACAACCTGGAATGGGCTTTCTGTGGAACTACGTCTAGTGCCTAGAGCCTTTGAGACTACGTTCTACTCTGCTCTTAAGACTGTTCTCTTTAGCCGTGGTTGGGTCGGGAGCGCTTCTGAGTAGATACTCCTGAAGAAGCGCTATATAAATGCCTGAAATGAATGAATACATACATACATACATACATACATACATACATACATACATACATACATACATACATACATATAGCATACATATAATACAGGCATTATATGCATGCATACATACATATATGCATCCGGACATACATACATGCATATACACTAATACATGCATCTATTATAATATATGCATACTTGCGTCTTGCGTGCATACATCCAAGCACCATACATACATACATACATACATACATAAATACATACATACATAGGTACAGGATACATACATACATATACACATACATACATACATGCATACATACAGTAGTTACATACATACATACATACATACATACATACATACATACATACGTACATACATACATACGTACGTACATACATACATACATACACTAAATGCATACATATATACATACATGCATCAGGATCGTTATCTACATATCTCTCTCTTCTTAAGACCTATTTTTTCTCTAGGGGTTATCGCGCTGGGAGCGCTACTGAAGGCCTTGGTTGTGAGCGGGGCTATAGAAATTACTAATTACATTACATTACATACATGCATACATACTTACATACATACAGTACACATACATATGCACAACATGCGTCAAAATATTCCCTGGATTCCTCAAAGATGTAGCGTTGCTTTCGTCGGTATTTAATAAACATCTTGTAAACATTTTATAGGCATTTAATGGCATATTAAATTAACCCTTATTAGACATTTGATAACCATTTTAGGAATCTTTAAATATCCAATAAATCATTTAATAAACATCTAATAAACATTTAATAAACATCTAGTAATCATTTAGAGTATAAACAATTAGTATGTGTTGTTTATTTTCCACTCTCAGTTAATTTACTTAAAATTCTATATTAATGTCACTAGGCCTACTGCCGGTTCTTGTGTTCAATGGCACTGCAAATATGCAATTATTGTTAAATTGTTAAATGAATGTTGCATGAGAATAAATCACTGGTGTGCAAAGGCCAAGAAACCGATGTCGTTGCCAATTTGTGGACATGGTTAAATATCTGTCAGAAGTGCTTTAAATTGAATTCATCTTTCATTATATTTTTATAGATTTGTTGTTTGTTTTTTAATGCGAGACAGCTTGGCAGACAATGTAAAGATAATGCAAGGCACCTGGAAAGATGAGGTAGATTAAGGTGAGGGAAGGCAATATGATCGATAAGAAAGAAGAGGTACATTTAGAAAAGCTACCTCCATGATAGGTAATCAAAGGTAATTTATTTGAATTATTTTAAAGGTATTTAGTACAATTATTCTTTTTTCCATACATGGTAAATTTGAGTATTATTATTATTACTATTATGATTTTTTCATATGTTTTTTTTATCATCAAAAATTATTAAGTAGTGAATGCATGTGTGAATAATAATTGAGATCAATTATCCTTATGGCGAATAACATTTTACTTTTGATCATATCTGTGAATTGATTGTAATGCATTGTGTTTTGGAATTTATAAGGCGCCTTTTACATTACTAGCTATTTAGAGGCTCTCAGTGTGACAGCCCCGAGAAAATAAGAAAGACTTCAAGCAGCGAAGACAAAGAATTTTATGCATGTAGGCCTACATTGTATATTGGCACTGGCAACCCAGTCCAGACCCGGTTTAGCCACCACGAAATTGCTTGATTCTGCATGGTTGGAGTTTGTGCGAATGGAGCAAACAGCCCGATGTTTTGTGCAGAACGGAGGCCTTGGGAACCCGTGGAGCAAAGGAGTACATTCACGCAAGTAATCTGAAACATCACCAAAGAATGCATTATGCATCTCTATAAGCTCGTTCGTATGCTTTATGCATACAGACTGACGCGCTGCTCTATTACGTCCAAACATGTTCTGTACCTCTGTCCATTTTGAATGTAGCGTATATATCTAATCTAAGAACTTCTGTAATGCATGCCACTATCATAATCATCGACGCAATTAGGTGAGTTTTACAGGATCATACTCCCTCCCGGAATAATAACTTCCGAAATTCTTTAAGAAGTCTGTGTACTTTGCAATCTCGGCAATTGGAAACCTCGCAACTGGAACCACAAACTTATTTCGTGGACCCTGGCCATCGATTGACATTGCATGCTAAGCTATGGAGGGTCTTGAAAGGTAAGAGCGAATAAATAAAAAAAATACCTGGCAGAAAATTTTTCATTGTGGCAAACCGTGAAACAGACCTTCCATCAAGGCATTGCAAGCCACTCTCAAAATTTGGAGACTTGATGCCCAGAATTATTTGCCTCAGACAAGGTCATAAAAAGAGTTAACATGTACAAATACTCTACAGTATGGTTGATCTGGCACAGAAAGCCTAATACATGGATATGTAAGAACTAAGAACTCAACACCAACCCTATCCCACATGAATTGAAAATTATAATATACATCCTGTTATTGTATTGCTCCGGACCATAAAGACAAAGGAGATGAAAAATTGCATAGGCAAACAAAACGACAGGTTTAAAATTACATGAACTAATGACTTGATAGCAAAACAAACTGTTTTCGCGGAATAATTAACTGAAGTTGAACACACCTGTCACTGAAATAAATTTTTAAAATACCAAAAAGTATTCACAAACAAATTTACCG
The DNA here is from genome assembly GCA_949752735.1 of Lumbricus terrestris. Classification (NCBI taxonomy): domain Eukaryota; kingdom Metazoa; phylum Annelida; class Clitellata; order Crassiclitellata; family Lumbricidae; genus Lumbricus; species Lumbricus terrestris. Next base: position 76,345,621 of record OX457037.1, read on the forward strand.
CAATATAGAGAAATCAACAAATGGTTATTGACTTAATTACTAAGTAAAAAGACAACAGAATCACTGAAATCATAAACAGAAATTGTAAACAGAGATCTTTCTCCAACCTTCACATACAAATAGTTGTCTTCTGTCATTATCAATATACATGAAATTTGGTTTAAGAAAAGGCGCAGTTGGAGTTAAGCAACTGACCAGTTCTAAACCCGAGTTCAAGACCACAACCCTCTTATTACCACGATCCGCCACAAGAATGTTCCCGAATTCGTCAACTGCCATATGGACTGGTTTATTGAGCACTCTTGCATTACAAACTTGTGGCACCTCTTTTACTTCAGAGGAGTGTACACCTGACAACGGTTTCTCTCCAAATGACCTTACGATTTGCCCACTTTGGGACAATAAAAGCACTCTCTGCAAACGATCTTCGACACAACCGTGACTGACCACAAAGTTACCACTGGCCAGTTTCAATGCATGCCATGGGTGTTCAACACCCAACGACTTTAGCTTTAATTCATGGACCACTACTCCATTTCTAGTGTACTCTATTAAACATTTGCAACCGGTAATTACAATAATGTTGCCTTCCATGGTAACAGACAAATTCAGAACACGAGATCCACTCTTTATTTTCCACTCCTTTGCATCTGATCCATTTACATCTGTCCTCTGTATTACCGGATTACATCCTGGAATACCACGAACAGTAGAGACACATGCATACAGACATTTATCTCTGGCGCAGGCAGCCATGCAACGGATGCGAGCAATGCCCTCACTACAGTGAGATATATGTTTAAAGTGCCATCGACGTTTAAAATTGAATGTTCTAATGTCATAAACTTCTACAACAGAACGACCAAAACGGTTCATGAAACATCCCACGAACAGTTCATCATCAAAGACGGTCAAGCAAGAAATGCCACCTTCCTGATGTGATCGGTCAACACCTTGCATTGTATTCACCAGATTTGGAGATCGTATGTAATCGATACAGATTCCAGGCGGAAGTATTTCTAAAAAATTAAGATTGCCAAAATGGCACATATGTACAAATTTACACGCATGTTTGGTTGTAATAATTGGTAAACGTGTATTTTAGTGTCGTAAATATTTCGCCGTTGCATGAGTTTCAGCTTTGGTTGAATACCAGTGTTTAGTCTAGTACCCCTCCTCGGGTCGCGGGGAATTCAGGACGCTCATGTAGCGCGTAGCGCCGAGACCAGGAGGAGAGGGTTATGGGAAGGGTATGTGCCCCCCTCACCATCAGAAACGTTTTAAATTGTCACATTGCAATGGCAGCATTTTAAAGTGTCGTCTTAACAAAATAGGGGTACTTTTTCAGTGATCAAAAGTGGCCTAAGACTTCAATAAATATACGATATAGTGGTGGCGTCGTTGCCTTGAAGCCGGAAGGTTCGAGGTTTGAATCCACCTCAAGTCGCCGCGTATGGAACTTGGGCAAGTCCTTCACTCTCAATTGCTCAGCGCTTCGGCGTGAAACTCCGATGCAGTGTCTGCGCTGTAGTCGGGAGCGCCTCTCAGTAGCGGTTGAGGGCTGGAAGAGGCGCTATACAAGTGCGCATACAAACAAATCTTAGAAATTATTTTGGGGGGGAGAGTTTCCACACTGTAATTGCACACTTTGAAGATGCCAATTTAGCAAAATAACTCCATTACTTCATGACTCTTAAAGTGTTTTAGGATTTCAATATATATATATATATAATATATATATATATAATTATCCATTTTGTGTCTCTTGTTTCCATATGGCAAGACAGCTAATTAAAGTAATTATTTTCTTATGTAAACTTTTTAAAATAGAATTTGAAGCAGCTTTTACTACATCTATGTTGGCTAAAAGTAATTAATGCCCTAGGAAGTATCTTTGTGGCAATTTTGTTCTACTATATGATCTTGAAGTCAGTGTGATTTTCATTTTTCAAAGGCAAATTTTATTATAGACTTAAAGAAACGCATGGGATAACAGAGTAGGCCCTATATGCGTTATAAAACTTATCAATATATTGTGACATCGCGCAAAGGTAGGCCACGGTACAGATGTATTTGCATGGTCTGATGTTGAATATAATATTATCATACTTGTATAATGATACAACATGAGTAAAATGTCAATTCGCAGCATACACAGAATTAAGCATTATGTGCCATGTCTGCAAGAATATATCTTACAGATGCATTGGTTTCCATTCGTCAAGATTACTCTAACTTGTGTACTGGAATCAGTAAGTAAAAAATGCTCAAGTTGTAGAGATATGCATATAACCTGTACTTGCACCATTGCATTCCCTTTTAGGACATTAAATTTTAATACCAGCTTTTTTGGGCAAACCGATTATTGGCTGTAGAAATCAGATTTAAACCGATCATCGTATTGTTTTTTCTTTAAATTGGCCTTTAATATAGAAAATCCGCTAGCTATAAGTCAAGAGCAACACAATACTGTAGCCTTATTAGTGCCTGATTGCTAGGCATTATTTACTCACCATTACATGACAGCTGTAGGCCTAGAGACTGTGTCATCTGCAATCTTGAGATGGATTTCTGGGGTCTCATCTTGCCAAGTTCCACCCTGAATTCGTCGATTCGTTTTTCAAAATCCTTCTTTTCCATTTCTAATCCATCAATTCGACGTCGTGAGTCATCCAATTTTTGTTTTAGGCGGTTGATTTTTGCTAGAATGCCATTGTTACAAGAGATGGCCATTCCATAATTCTCTCTCATTTTTTTGTCTCCATCATGTGAGATTTTGTCAAAGACAATTTTCGTTTCACCTTCACCAACTACTTCCGTCCGACATGCTGTGTTGAACAACAAGACCATTATAAGATACCAGTAATTGATTAAGTTTTTATTCATCTACAGGGTGGGCCAAAAAAGAGCTGTGACGGTTTATGGCCAATATCTTGACCAAAAGTAGGAATTTCGTAATGAAATTTTACAGGCTTATAGACAATACATATATACACATCATGGCCAGATTTCATCAAAAATATTTCAACCAGTAAAAATGTTATAGGCCTATCACTTTTAGTAAGGCCACCCACCGTTTTTTGACAATTCAAAAACCTAACGCAACAACAAGTGACAAAAAACCATTTTGGTAAATCACATCTCAAATAGCTGTTGTGAAATGAACTTGATAGTGCTTCACAACTTGTGTTCAATGTGCCCACAACCAGTGCTAGAACTTCTTTTGAGTCTCTTTGCAAAGTGCTTGATGGCTCTGTTGATGTGTTCCAAAGGCAAATCTTCCCATATCAACTCCAATGCGCTCATCAGTTCTCTTACCGCTCTTGGTTTTGGTTGCAGATTGTGATATTTCCCCAGCATAGCTCTCCGCAATTGATTACCAATCCATCCGGTTCAAATCTGGGGTCTTGGGACCATTGGCTTTCTCAATAAAACATTGAAACCAGAACAATCGACATTGAGCCGATTTCCTTTCATTTTACGGCAAATCTCTTTAACTCTCAGCTTAACTCTTAATTTTTGCGCTCTCACTGTTTATTGGAGTAAACGTTGCTCACAGCCTTATATCTCCAGGATCTTGCTCAAGAGGTGTCTGAATACACATTTTGTCTGTCATTGACAGTTTGGCCATTTTCATTTTGTAGAAATTTGAATTTCAATGCTTTAATAGCAAAATAATTGATCTGATAGACTCCTTATATTGTCAACGTGATTGCCATCTTGCTAAGTGACTTCACAGTGACGTGCAGCTACGCTGATACCCTGTTTCTTTTAAAAAGAGTAATAATAATGATCATCTATCAATATAAAGGCTATTTGATAACAATTATTTGAGATGAGACTTAATAAAATCGCGTTTTTGTTACTTTTTGTTGCGTTACAATTTTTGAATCGTGAAAAAACGGTGGGTGGCCTCACTAAAAGTGATGTAACTTATGTTCTGTAACAAATATTTTGATGAAATCTGGCCATGATGTGCAAATATAAATTGTTCATAAATCTGTAAAATTTCATATCAAAATTCTTACTTTTGGTCAAGATATTGGCAAAAACCGTATGGGGCCATTTTTGGCCCACCCTGTAGATGAAGGTGTCAATGCATACATAATTATGTTTGCTCATGTGTATGCATGTACATGGATGCATATACAAGTGAACATCTATGTATAAATCTGTATAAGCATGCATGTATTGGGGCTTTGCGCACCTGGAGCGCCTCTGAACGGTTCACCCTACTAGAGGCGCTTTATAAATGTTTACATACAATACAATACAATTGGATGTGCATGCATTTTGGTGAGTTTGCATGTATCCAATATGCACATATAAAATCACTTAGAAGAATCATATGCCCATAAATGCACCCCAATAAAAAAATTATGATCTCTCAATAATGGTAACATTCGGCTGCTTTGATTCAGCATTAAACCTGTGAAAATATGCAATCCAGTTACGGTTGTATCAAGACGGCAATGGTTTGGCCCGTATCTATTTACATGAGCTCTGCTGCTCCATCCTAAACGTCCAACGCCGTCGCTCTCTCCGCTCTTCTTCTAGTCATGCTGAGTTTCTTGTCCCGAGTCACGCACTTTTATTATGCAGCAGGGTGTTTTGTCTGTCGCAGGCTCTGCATTGGCCTTCAGTCTGAAATGGGACCTTGAGACCACGTTATACTATATATACTCTTAATTAAACGGGGAAATGGAAATGGGGGTGGCAACCGGTGGCATGCGTCTCAAAAAGCCTCTGCCCTTCAACTGCCCACCACGCCACCTATACTCGCGGTCCCCCTGTGGATGCAAAGTGCGTGGTGGACGACCGAGCTTCCGCCGGTATAAACGAACCCAACACACCTGGAGAAGGAATAAAAGGATGACAGTGGAAGACACGACGCTATAGAGATGGCCGGTGTCTCAATAAAAACACCGAGAGGAAGGCAACGGGAAACCACCTCTCTATTTTTCCCAAGATAATGCCAATGAGGACAGAATCGTTCACGAAAAGGCTTGAGCTACTGAAAGGAGGAATGAGTCGAGACAAGAAAAGAATGGTCAAGGCACTGAACTGGAGCGTCACACTGTACGGAGCAGAGACCTAGACAATGAGAAAGGAGGATGTCAAACGAATAGAAGCGTTCGAGATGTGGATATGGATAAGGATGGAACGGGTCAGCTGGACAGAGCATAAATCAAACGAAGAAGTCCTGAAGAAGGTGCAAGAGGAAAGATCCTTGATGAATACAATTATAACGAGGCAGAAGAACTGGATAGGACATGTACTGAGAGGCAACTCCTTGCAAAGGGACATAGTGGAGGGCAAAATTGAGGGGAGGAGGGGAAGAGGAAGACCTAGGGAAAAGTTCTTGGACTGGATGATGGAGGGTGGATATGGAAAACTCAAAGAAAAAGCACAACAACGAGAAGAGTGGCGTCGTTGGGCATCTGGACCTGCCGGGAGGCAGCAGACCTAAAGAAGAAAGAGAATTAAACGGTTCTTTTAGCCGAGATTAGGCCAAGAGCGCTTCTGAATAAATGCTCCTCAAGAGGCGCTATATAGGCCTAAATCTCTTTTAAAATGAAGGAATAAAATTCTAAAAATAAAGAACAAACCCTTAATAGTTCCAATGATGTTGTAGTTTTCTGTCTTTAGAAATTCTTCCAGGTCGGACGTCTGAAAAGACATTCTATGTAAATCCGTCTTTATTTCAATGTCCGATTCATGTATCTTCTTGATATCTTCAAATCTTTCTTTTAATTCGTTAATGGTGCAACATATGTCACTGGCTGATCTCTTTGTCAAGACATTGGTGCAGAAGATTCTAAACGATTCCAGCCAAGTCAATTCTGCATCATGGTCTTCAACTTCAGCTTCAACTTCCTTCCGTTTCTGGACTTTCAACTGTTCAATATCGTGAATTACAAAGTTAGCGTGTTCACTGACAAGCATTATAGTTGCTCGAAGCTGTGCGCGAACTTCAAGTTTCAAGCTTTCCAAGTGTTTATAATACTCTTCCACTTCACAGAAAAGAATTTCTTTCTTTTCAGCAACTTCTGACACACATATTTCTAAACCAGAAAGAATGTCTTTTATCTCGTTTTTAAAGCATTCAACTGTGCTTCTGATACCCTGCAGTCTGTGATTTTGATGGCTATCATCAACGCATGATGTGCAGAGTGGTTCTTTGCATTCAGAGCAATAGAGACTAAGCTCAATATTGTGTTTGATGCAATTGCTCGGCGCTCCAATTTGCATTTTACATTTGAAATCTCCAATTGCAACAACCTGATGGTTTTTGTTCAAATCGTTTTTTAAGTGATATCTGCTGCATACCCGACATAACTTCTTTTGGCAGTCAGTGCAATACATGTCCGCAAAAGGAACTTCTGAAACTGACATTGGCTCGTTCGTATCTTCCATGCAATCTTCACAACGATCATTTCCATCAGACGACCTTGCCATCGTGGCCAACTCTAGCGTTTCCATGAAGAAAGTTTTCTGTAGGGCTGCATATCCCTCCTTCGGGATAGTGAAATCCTTTCTACACATTGGACAAGGCATTTGGTCGCCAGGGATTTTGCTGGCTCTACCTCCTGCCTCTTCCAGGCATTTCAGGCACAACGTATGAGCACACGGTAGGGCCACTGGATCCTTGTAAGTTTTGCTGCATACACAGCATTCTGTTATGTCCTTCGGTTGTTCTTGAACGCCCAATTCGCTCGTTGTGACACCGGACATTGCTTTATCTTGACACCTTCACTATCAATAAAACCTGAAAGCAACAGAATACGGATACTGAATTGAGGAATCAATCATTTTGGCATCCAAAACAATTACATCCCCAATTATGGGCATATTTTAAATACTAGCATTAAACACATTACTTTAGCTATCACAGAAATATTTTGTAATTATATTTAAAGTTCGATGCAATGGAAGCACTGGTATATGTACCTAATCTACCTGAAATACCGATTTTGAGTATTTTGTACTTTAAACTATTATAATACTGACATACTTTTTCATAAAACAATATGCTCACAATTTTTTTTAATGAAAATAACTATTTCTAAGTACCTTAATTGCCCAAGCATAGCACTCACTCAGCTTTAATTGGTATTTCACGTTTGTTTCTAGGTGCAATAGGAGCCGAGATACAGCAGTTTAAACATCGTCCGGTCTGCGCAAATCGGGTCGTTTGGGTCAAGGTTCAATGGCCCATATGTCGGAAACCGGTTGACCCAAACAATCTAGAAATTTGGTTTTGAGCGTTTCTCATTGGGTTCTACAATCTCGCCAAATTTAATCAACATCGGAGATGATGCAGATTTTAATTCAAAATTGTGTTGATTTGACCTGGAATGCCACAAATCTTGCACAGAAAAGTTACCATATCCGAAGGTTGCCGATCTCAAGGGTTCTCGGAAATGGATTGTCTGACTTGTACAATAAATGTCTGACTAGCACAGACAACGAATCACAGAAATCATCAAAGTGTAATAATTTTCGTTGTGAAAATAAATTCTATTCATGAATATTTCAGTTCTTTAAGGCGTATTTCAGTTATAATTCTATTCTCGTTCTAAAAATAATTCATAATTTTCATTCTTATTCTCGTTAACGGAAATTAATAATTTTACTAATTTCGATTTCCGTTAACGAAAATATCACTGGGGTGGGATGGGTTAAAAAGTGGGGTGGAGAAAAGGAGTGGGGATGGGGTGAAGTGATGGTGGAGAAGTACCAGGAGATTGGCCGGGAGCGACGCGAATGATAAAATTCCCGGGTAACGCCGGGTACCCCAGGTAGTCATATTATATTATAAATGAGTGCTAATATGTTAGGAAAAAATGAAATCTTGAATGTTGCGGTTAAAGAGAGGTTTTAACAATTTAGGTTTATTCTTAACTGATCCTACATAGAACTACTGAAACATCTGAAGGTCAGAATTGTCACAAGTCCTCAGCATATTTTTCACAAAATAAGCCAGATTTCAGACAATAGTGTGCAATGCATTAGCTAGTGCAGTTTTAATTCAGTGAATTAAATTTCTTCGCATTAGTTACAAACAATAAGGACAAAGTTTACTTTCCAAGGGATATCTCATTTAAACATTCTGCGCTACTACTAATTATTAAAGTAAATTTCCAAATCAACCTCCAAAGATTGCTAAACTGGAAAACGTTCTGTCGCTGTTCAACCATTCAGGTAAAGCTTTGACCTATTCAAAGTATTTCATACATGGCATTTAAAAAACTGTTGCAAACAAGTATTTAATATATGTATTCAAAAGACTCCGATTAAAGAAAGTAATCTTATCTGGTACCTTAAATATGTCATATTGATCAAGTATTTATACTTGAAATTAGTTAAAAATTTCAAAGTAGGTTATTTAACCAAAAATCGAACAATAATAACATTGAAACCTATCTGTATGAAAACAGTAGAAAAATAGCTGGGGCCTTTACTGTGGTTCTAAGAAAGACTAGGAGGTTGAACCCTTCAAATCGTCCTACCCACACTAATATTCTCACCCTGCTATTGCTTCATCATAATAAATCAGAATTGAGGCATAGCTGTATGGTCAATGGTGTAGACTACTCAAGATGGCAAGTAGGCTATCGTAATAAAAACCTCCAACTGACAGCTTAAAAGCTGCTTATTATTAATGTTAATTTCAAACAAATATAGTTTCTGGTTGTCTTAGGCTTGGTTTATAAATTTATATTTATTATGGTGTGTGCGCACTTCACACGCTAACATTGAGTTTAATACGTTGTGTTGGCACTAGGCCTATAATCACACTTTTCAGAATTTCTTTATGAACTCAAAAATATTTGAGTTGCCTGTAGCAAGAAAATTAACGAAAACGACTCTTTCAGCCGCTAAAAGTTCAGACTACAGTGGTAAAACTGGCTTTGGGTGAGCAATGGGAACTCTGAAGTAGGCTAGAGTTTTATTCTTAGTCATAGCCAGTGTGAGAATTATGGAAAAATAACTGGGGGGTTGGCCTATGATAAACTTGGAATTGGGGTATGAAAAACAGATTTTACTATGGGACACTAAGAAAGACTGGGGGTTGAAACCCCCCAAACCCCCCCGGCAATTCTCACCCTGGTCATAGCCTACGTCGCCAGATCCCGTTGCACGGTGGAAGTTTTTTTTATCATAATTGTGACCGATCAAACTTTGTTTTATAGATTTCGTAGTTTTTTTACTTTGTGCCGTGGCTGGGCTCGATCGACGCGCTCATGAGCAGATATTTCAGGGAGCTATATAATTCCATAGAATGAATAAATAAATAAATGAATGATAAAATCATTAATGAGCAGGGCGTCGTAGGCCTTCATGAGCAACCACTTTAGACGCTGCTTACAAATGAAACTTCACATTGACAATTATTATAAACAATCGTCAAATATAATTATAGATCATAACAGACCGTGCTTTGAACTGAGACAATTATAAATGCGATTTAAAATTTTGAAATGTTATATAAGAAGAGACTTAACAGATAACACACATTTCATCGGCGTATCATCGCATAATTATATGCTTAAAATCGTTCCGGGAAAATCACGTGGTCTCTTAAATTATTCGTCAAGTACATAGTTTAGGCCATCCAACTCTGTAGGATATAATAATTGCAATTTTCAAAACCATAATAACCATTACATTATTTTCACCGACCAAGAAAAGGCTAGCCTACAAATTAAAATTATTGGCCTATCTAAGAATCTTTTGTAAGCACAAAAAATAGTAGAACAGATAGGCGGCCTACATAATCAAAAAGAAAGCAAAGATTAGTGTTAAGTTACCGAACCTGTTGTAGCGACCTGCGTGTCGTGCGAAGCGGGCCGTACTTCGTATAACTTGTACCTGTAATCGTTCTGCGTTGTGTCAGATTGAATTTGAATAAACGAATATTATATTATTATTATCAGCATTCTCGGAACATAGTCCTTGTTTCTCTTTCGTAATCGCATTAGTCGTAAGCCTAATCATCGTAGGCTAATCTCAAAACTTTTAAAGCGCTAATCGAAAGTCAAGTGCGGGCACCATGAAGCTCATTCACGAGCGCTGCGTTGCGTCAAAAGGATTGTCCTTAATGAGCAGTGTTGAGTTACCATAGGGTCTGATGCGATTCGAACAGCTACCGGATACAAAATAATTATAGGCTAAGGCGGGCACGTGTCGTGTCGTCTGGGTCGGGAATTGAAAAGTGGAGGATCAGATGAGGCACGTAAGAGTTCTTGAAAGGTGAGAATTCAGTTTCGAATAAAAAGCCCGAGGTGTGATGGATGGAGGAGCCTGAGGCGAGTGATGGTGTGCGATTAGTAGTGATGGTGGTGGTGGGAGCGCCTCTGAGTAGATTTCTTGAAGGGGCGCTATAAGTTTTCGGAACGAATGAATGAATGAATGAAAATAAAAAAGCCAAATCGTGCAGTTTCTAGGTAGATCAATCTTAATTAAGTTGAAGGGCAAGGCCTCGATGCAACACTGGTGTGTGATTAGGATTCGTACTTGGATTAGGCTATAACATCGTTCTAGGCGATTTGTTTCTTTATTTAATTTATGTAGTTAATCGTAAAATGCCTAATCAGGATCAGCAGTCGTCGCTTAATCTGCCGGAGTTAGGGTCGCGCTTTCTGTCGTCCGTCTGGCCTTTCCTCGGAAGGATGCCGGTTCAATGCATGCGAAGCATCGACGAAGGTTAACAAGATAGGCCTACACTCATGCTGTAAAAACTCACCTAACTGCACTTTTAATTTAGGTCTTCGCAGAGAAATAATTTCTCTAGGCCTAACGTGCGATTAGGGAAAGTCGGCTTTGGTAGGACCTGCGGGGTGAGAGTTGAAGGTCGGAAGAATCGGTGAAACGTGTCTCTGTTATAAATCCTTGCGCATAAAAATTATTAGGCTAAGAGGAATTCGATCTAGTAGGTTTGAAGTAAAACTACACAGTATGTTTTCTTAACCTCGGCATTTTCAGGGCGATGTGACCAACGTAGCCCTACTCTCACTCACTGTCTGATAGTGTATGAATAGGCCTAATGTGTGTATTGTAGTTGCTTTTGACTGGAAATTCAGGGCAGGATAGCCTTAAACTTCGTAAGAAATTTCTGCACTTTCAGGGAAGCTAGAACAGTACTGTAATGCAGGGCTTAAAGTGTGACTGGACGGTCATGGACGGCGTCCATTGACTTATTTTGAAATCTGAACGCCGTCCAGGAAGCCACTTAATTTTTTTATTGGCCAGCAATGACTGGAAAGGTAAGGGGCGTCCAGGCACTTCTTTTGGAAAGATAGTGGGCGTCCAGGGACTTATTTTCCCACACTTTATGCACTGCTGTAGTGTGCGTTGCTATAGTAGGCCTATTTTACATTGTGAATTTAATATTGAAGCACGATTGATGAAAATAATTCTTAGCTTAAATAGAAACTGGATCAATTGATGGAAAAAATTTCCCTGTGAATTAGAAGCTGGATTGGTGAAAATAGGCTATGTATTTGCTTGAATAGAAGCTTCTTTGGTGATTTTTGTTGGAAATTGGGTTTGACAGGAGGAAAAATTTCTTGCACAAATGGAAGTTGGGTTGATGGAAAATTCTTGGTAGAATTCTCCATAATGAATGAAACCATGGGCGGAGTTTGGTTTCCGTTCTTGGAGGGGCTAAAGCCTTCTTGGGGGGGCTAAACCATTTACATGGTGAAAAATATGAATCTGGGTCTTCTGGGGGGGGGCTTAGCCCCCTCTAGCCCCTGATAAACTCCGCCCATGGAATGAAACCTGTGACTTAATTATTGTGGTGAAGTGTAGATAACGGATAGATATGACTCTGATGAGTTTGTTTCTCTCTTCTTCCTAGAATTTTCTGCTGCGTGTGTCGCTTGGTAGGCCTATCGCCCTATCCTCTCCAAAGACAAAATATTCCATGGATTTCTCAAAGATGTAACGTAGCTTTCGTCTGTGTTTAATAAACATCTTGTAAACATCTTATTGGTATTTAATGGCGTATTTAATTGACCTTTATTAGACATTTGATAACCATTTTAGGAATCTTTAAATATTCAATAAATCATTTAATAAACATCTAATAAACATTTCATAAACATTTATAGTAATCATTCCTAAAGAGAATAAACAATTGGTATGTTTTTTTAACTCTCCACTCAGTTAATTTACTTAAAATTCTATATTAATGTTACTACTTCCGCGGTTCTTGTGTTTAAATGGCACTGCAAATATGCAATTATTGGCGAATTGTTAATTGAATGTCGTATGAGAATAAATAACTGGTATGTTCAAAGGACAAGAAACCACTGTGGCTGCCAATTTGTAGACATGGTCATCTGTCTGAAGTGCTTTAAATTGGATCCATCTTTCATTACTTTTTTATAGATGTCTTGTTTGTTTTTAATGCAAGTCAGCTTGACAGATAATGTAAAGATAATATAAGGAAAGATGAGGTAGATTAAGGTGAGGGAAGGTAATGATAAGAAAGAAGAGGTACATTTATAAAAGGTAGCTCCATGATAGCAATTAAAGGTAATTTATTTGAATTACTTTTAAGGTAGGCCTATTTATTACAATTATTATCTTTTCCATACATGGTAAACTTGTTTATTATTACTACTATTATGATTTTTTCATTTGTTTTTATTATTACTGATAATTATTAATTAATAGTGCATGCGTGAATAAAAATTGAAATCAATTATCCTTGGGGCAAATAAAATTTGACTTTTGATCATATCTGTGAATTGATTGTATTATATATTGTGTTTTAGAATTTATAAAGCGCCTCTTAAGTACTAGCTATTCAGAGGCTCTCACGGTGACAGCCCCAAGAAAATAAGAAAGACTTCAAGCAGTGAAGATGAAGAATTTTATGTGTGCGTATTGGCACTGGGAGCCAGTCCAGGCCCGGTTTGGCCACCATGAAAATGGCTTGATTCTGCATAGTTGGAGTTTGTGCGAATTGAGCAAACAGCCGGATGTTTTGTACAGAACGGAGGCCTTGGGTACCCGTGGTGCAACGGAGCACATTATCACAAGTACGGTAATCTGAAACATAACCAAAGAAAGCATTATGCATCTCTATAATTATGCTCGTTCGTAGGCTTTTTTGTCCAACAACCTGGAATGGACTTCCCTTGACTATGCGACACCTCCCAAGATGTTCTCAATTTCACAAACTGTTGAATACTGTTTTTTTCGCTTGATCTCGGCCGGGAGCGCCCCTGAGTATGTACCTTGAAGGGGCGCGATATAAATTACGATTGATTGATTGATGTATAGGCCTACAGACTAACGCTGCTCTACATACGTCCAAACCAAAGTTCTGTACTGTGTCCATTTTGAATGCAGGGCATATCTAATCCAAGAACTTATGTAATGCATGCCACTGTCATAATCATCGACGCATTTTGGTGAGTTTTACAGGATCATCCCCTCCCGGAATATTAACTTCCGAAATTCTTTAAGAAGAATTCTGTGTACTTTGCAATCTCGGTCATTGGACACCCCGCAACTGGAACCCCAAGATTATTTTGTGGCTGGGACCCTGGCTCATCGATTGACAATGCATGCTAAGCTATGGAGGCTCTTGTAAAGTGTAAAGTTACAAAGAGACCACATAAAAAATACCATCTGCCTGAAATATTTTCAGTGTGGTGAACCATGAACCAGGCCTTTTTCCATCAAGGCATTGTATGCCACTATCACACGGGGCCAAAGTTGGGGAACTTGATGCCCAAAATTATTTGCCACAGACAAAGATCATAAAAAGAGTTCACATGTACAAATACTCTACAAGATGGTTGATCTGGCACAGAAAGCCCAATACATGGATATCTAAGAACTCACCACCAACCCAACTCCGCCACTGGTTGCACTCTACCAGTACCAGTCCCAAGCCTGGATAAAGGAGGAAAGCGTCGCTAATGGTCTGTGTTATATATATCACACAGTGACGTTAAATGCAAATACCATCCACCACCAACCCTATCCCACATGAATAGAAAATCATAATCTACACCCTGTTATTGTATTGCCCTGGACCATAAAGACAAAACCGATGAAAAATTGCATAGATAAACAAAACGACAGGTTTAAAATTACATGAACTTGATAGCTAAATAAACGTTTTTCGCATAATAATGAACTGAAGTTGAACACACCTGTCACTGAAATAAATTTTTAAAAACCTAAAAATATTCACAAACAAATTTACTACAATATACAGAAATCAACAAATGGTTATTGACTTAATTACTAAGTAAAAAAGATAACAGATTCACTTAAATCATAAACAGAAATTAAACAGAGAAATTGTAAACAGAGATCTTTCTCCAACCTTCACATACAAAAAGTTGTCTTCTGTCATTATCAATATACAAGAAATTTGGCATAAGAAAAGGCGCAGTTGGAGTTAAGCATCTGTCCAGTTCTAAATCCGAGTTCAAAACCACAATCCTGTTATTATCACGATCCGCGACTAGAATGTTCCCGAAATCGTCCAGTGCCATATGCACTGGTTTATTCAGCACTCTTGGGTTGTTAACCTGTGGAACCTCTTTCACTTCATTGGAGCGAACACCTGCCAACGGCATTTCTCCAAATGACCTGACAATCTGTCCATTTTTGGACAATAAAAGCACTCCCTGCAAGTGATCTTCGGCAAAACCGTGACTGACCACAAAGTTACCACTGGCCAGTTTCAATGCATGCCATGGGTATTCAACACCTAATGGCTTTAGCTTTATTTCATGGACCAGTACTCCATTTCTGGTGTATTCGATTAAAGATTTGCAACCACTAATTACAACAATGTTGCCTTCTCTGGTAATTGACAAATTCAGAACACGAGGTCCACCCTTGATTTTCCACTCATTTCCAATTGTTCCATCCACATCTGTACTCTGTATTACCGGATCATGTCCTATAAAACCACGAACAGTAGAGACACATGCATACAGACATTTATGTCTGGTGCAGGAAGCCATGCAACGGATGCGAGCAACGTCCGCATTACATTCAGATAGATATCTAAAGTGCCATCGACGTTTAAAATTGAATGTTTTAATGTCATAAACTTCTACAACAGAACTACCAAAACGGCTCATGAAACATCCCACGAACAGTTCATCATCAAAGACGGTCAAGCAAGAAATGCCACCTGCCTGGCGTGATCGGTCGACACCTTGCATTGTATTCACCAGATTTGGAGATCGTATGCAATCGATAGAGATTCCAGGCGGAAGTACTTCTAAAAAATTAAGATCGCCAAATTGGCACATTATGTAGGCTTACACATTTACACATGCATGTATGTATGGTTGTAATAATTGGTAAACTTATATTTCAGTGTCGTAAATTATTATCCGTTGCATGGGTTTCAGCTTTGGTTGAATACCAGTGTTTAGTCTAGTCCCTTCCTCTGGGGTAGGGGAATTCAGGTTTCTGGGGGAGACACTTGAGCGTCCGAAGGACGCCCGTGAGGCGCCTAGCGCCGATACAAGAAGGGGATGGTATGGGGAGGGTATGTGCCCCTCTCCATCAGAAACTTATTGAATTTCCATATTGCAATGGCAATATTTTAAGGTGTCATCTTAACAAAATAGCTTTACTTTTTCAGTGCATATAAGAGTGGCCTAAGACTTCAATAAATATAGGCAATACTTTAAAATATTTTGGTGGCAGTTTCCACACTGTAATGGTACCCTTTCAAGATGCCATTTTAGCAAAATAACTCCATTATTCCAGTCTGACAAAAAGTGTTTTAGGATTTCAATATATATATATAATATATATATCATTATAATTACAATAAAATATCTTCATGTATCGAGTTCAGCAGCCCAGTTCTGATGTTGCTGGGTTATTCTGATGAATAACTGCAGACGTGATTATAATAGTAAATAAGCTCACTTCTCAGCACTATTATCAGCTTATCCCTGTTCCAAAATATGGCACTGAATTGCTTACCAGGACACACTTTCCAAAATCATATTTAATGGTACACAAATCAACCAAGAACTAATAAACTACCGGTACCAACATCGGGAAGCCACATGTAGTAGGCCTAATGATGTTGTTTTACTAGGTGTTCAAATAATAGGATCAACACATTTTAAAATTTGACAGTTTAAATTTTGAAGGAGAGCACTGAAGAGAAGCCATTCAGTTGTACAAAAATAGTATTTGTACACATATTAAAAGTTATACTCATTTTAGCAGGATTATGTCATATATTATAATAGTAAAAATCTGCTGTAACCATACAATAATAAATAATATTACGGTATTTTATAACAGTTCATGTAATGCGATGATGCAAACAGCAACTAAAAAATATCATTTTGTCAAATGTTTCTGGAGGGGATGTCATCTCTGTTTTTAGTTGGGTAAAAATAGTATTTATACAAATATTTACAGTAAGTTAAGTTATACTCATTGCAACATGATAGAATCTTATATTATAGTAGTAAATAATGGCATTATAAACATATAATTTAGTAAATAATATCACGGTATATTATAACACTTCAAGTGCAACATTGATGAAAACAGCAACTAAAAAGCAATATCTTTTTGTCAAAATTTTCTGGGGGAAATGCCAATCCTGAGGGTACTCCCTCCAGAGACGTCTAGATTAAACACTGGTTGAAGACAAGTCGAGTGACGAAAATAGAAGTCTGATTGATGAATTTTTTAATAAAAACAGAATTAATGGGGTTTATGATAACGAGTGTAGGACATTAACCCTGGAGAAACCGCCAGTGTTGTTGAAAGTATTGGGCAAATGTACTTAAGTAAAAGTAAAAGTAAAATGGGTTTTAATTACTGAAGTAAAAGTAAAAGTACTCAGCACAAATTTTACTTAAATAAAAGTAAAAGTGTCCTTCCAAAATAATACTTTTAAAGTAAAAAGTAAAAGCACTGAGTCTTTCTATTACTCAATGCATTATTAACCTTCAAAAATATTAAATACTCGAAATGGTTATCCTTGAGTCTAGCACGCATGCTTCTGATTCATTGTTACCAGAATGCATAGCTGAAGAGTCGTTGTGGCGGTTGTGCTGCAAAAATGGCAGTGCATCCAGCGTGCGACACTCATCGAAAATCTATTTTTAGGCATGCAAATTCAGATGAGCCGTTTTAGCTAAGCGTAGCGAAATGGCAATTAGTGCATTGAAGTAACGAACACTGTAACGAGTGTCACATAAATTGCAACGAAGTAAAAGTACTGAAACATGAGTAAAATTTTACTTTGTTGAAAGTAAAAGTATTTCGGTTTCTTGATACTTCGTTACATGTGAAAGTATTGTTGGAAATCAGGGTCATGGGGTTTAATTTTTATTTGAATGACCGTCCCCGTGTCCGCCTGGGTACCTGTGTCTACCTCTAGCCTATGTCTACCTGTAATGGGCGTGGCCTATGCCTACTTCTACCTAGCCCATGTCTACCTCTAGCCTACTTCTACCTAGCCTACTTCTACCTAGCCTATGTCTACCTCTAGCCTATGTCTACCTGTAATGGGCGTGGCCTATGCCTACTTCTACCTAGCCCATGTCTACCTCTAGCCTACTTCTACCTAGCCTACTTCTACCTAGCCTATGTCTACCTCTAGCCTATGTCTACCTGTAATGGGCGTGGCCTCGTGACATACAAGTACGAGTGCGTGCGCAGGAACAGTCAGTCGTTGAGTGAATCGTCGAGTAACAGTCAGTCTTCGAGGAACACAGTGATCGGAAGAAACAGTCAGTGAATCGCCGTGACACAGTGGAAAGACGAGTCGGTCGAGCGTTGCGGGATCGAACCGCGGTGCAGTCAGCAGGAAATCGTCTGAGGAAAAACGCTTTGGAGAGCAGGACGACGATTTGACGACGCTGCCGAAATTCAGCGCCTGCCGACGACGAAAGGCTTGGAGGCCTTTGCGGTGCAACACTTTCGACTCGGGTTCGATTCTTGACCCGCGGTCGTGCTCTTCTGTAACCCGACGCCTACGGACGACCGAAGGATCGGTGATCGTCGCTGTGCCACGACGGGCAGGATTCAACGCCGGATCTGCCAACGCTTCCGACCGGGTGAGCGCAGTGGTTCAGCTTCCGACGCCGACGACACTGAATCGGGTTCGAAACCCGACCCGCTTCACGGACTCTCTGCGTGCGCTGGCGAGGCAGCGGTGAACTACACGCCAACGACTGCTGATTCGACTCCGGACCTGCCGACTGGTGAGGACGGAAGGTTTGGCGACCTTCTGCATCTGACGACGATCGGGTTCGAAACCCGACCCGCTTCACGGACTCTCTGCGTGCGCTGGCGAGGCAGCGGTGAACTACACGCCAACGACTGCTGATTCGACTCCGGACCTGCCGACGCTGCCGACTGGTGAGGACGGAAGGTTTGGCGACCTTCTGCATCTGACGACGATCGGGTTCGAAACCCGACCCGCTTCACGGACTCTCTGCGTGCGCTGGCGAGGCAGCGGTGATCTACAGGAAGACGACTCGGCGTCCTACAGTGACAATTGCGGTGAACAGTAGTGCAGTGGTTTGAGACGATAGTGCTCCGAACATTGCTCCGAACATCGCTGGCGCTATAGAAGTCGAACGAGAACCGCAGTACGAGTTTCTTCTTTGACGTCGTGAATAAATGAGTTTCAAGCCTGACGGGCTAGTCGTCAATCTTCAGTTGACGCCGGACTGCACAGACGGACGATTCCGACAGGACTAGGGTTTGGGGTTCGGTCCCTGGTGTTAATTGCCCAAACCTAGTTCCGCTACAAACTGGCACCAGCAAGTGGGGTTTTGATTTCTTCGTTGGACGTCTCGTTACAAACTGGTTCCAGACATTGGAGTGAAAGAAGAACTCGTTGGACTTCTTGGAAATTCGGACTCAGCCAGTGGAGCGAAATTCAGCAATGATGTGGAACACTGCAGAGATGGACGAAAACGCCGCTGACCGCCCGACGACTTCGACGCCAGCAGCCGGACGAAGGACGGACCTCTTGGTCGACTACGAGGTCGAGTCCAGCCGCTTCCTGGAGAGAATCGACTTCGACGACGTACCGAAGAAGGATCGCAGAAGTCTGCTGATTTCTGAGAGAGACTCGACCGCCGTGGAATCGAAAGTCTTGGACAGGGTAAGCGCTTTGGAGACGAAAGTCTTGGACAACGCCAGTCGCTTGGTCGGTGAACGGAAGATGACCATGAAACCAACCAAGTTCGATGGGACTGGGTCACTCGAATCGTTCTTGGCACAATTCGACGTTTGCGCACGCCACAATAGATGGACGGCAATCGACAAAGTCGACTTCCTCCGTGTTTCCTTGGAAAAGGCAGCAACGCAGCTGTTGTGGGACTTTGGAGCGCGAACGGAGGTGACGTATGAACAGCTGGTCGAGAGACTCCGTCAACGATACGGCGCGGAAGGTCAAGCTGAGACTTTTCGTGCGCAACTCTACTATCGTCGACAGAGGGCTGATGAAAGTCTGGGAGACTTGCTGCACGATATCCGGAGACTTGTCGTCCTTGCCTACCCGGTGCCGTCGAACGAGACGACCGAGATCGTTGCGAAGGACGCCTTCCTGGAAGCCATCCGTGACCGGGAGCTGTCTCTAAAGGTGAGAGAACGGGAACCGAAGACGATCGACGAGGCGTACCGAACAGCTCTACGCTTGTCGGCGTACCAGCAGACTGCAGACCTGGAGGATCGTCGCAGACCTGCGAATCGAGTAAGAGGAACTCAGGAGGCCGACGCCGGAGGACAGCTTCAGTCTCAGCTGGACGACTTCTTCACTGCCCAGCGCAAGTGGCAGCAGGACATGGAGGGAAGAATCTGCCGACAGCTGGAGGAACTCCGAGGCTCGAACAGGACGAACTACAACTCCGCGCCGATGGTTCCGCCGACCATTCCGTCTCAAGGTAACGCATCAGGAAGTCTGGGACGTGGGTCGACCTGCTTCAAATGCGGGTCCCCAGGGCACTACGCACGCCAGTGCCGACAACGTCGACCGTTCCCCAACCGTCGGAACGACGACGAACGCGACTTGGGTCGACCGACGACCAAGCGGAACGAAGAGACCGTCACCAACCATACAACGAGAGACCGAGCAACAGGCGTGACGAACAACGCGATCTACATCCATGGTGTGATCAACGGACAGCAAAGAACGTGCCTAGTGGACACTGGGTCGGAGGTAAGCCTGGTTCCTTCGTCTGATGTGGATGGTTTGCTGCTCCAGCCTAGTAATCGCATTCTCTTGGCTGCTAACGGAACGCAGATAAGGGTTTTGGGTCAGGTTGATGTCCCAATTAGGATTTCTAGAGGCTTTTCTATTGAGACTAATTTTCTCGTCTCTGATCAGATTGGTGAACCAATGCTTGGGATGGATTGGTTGAGACAACACCGCTGTCGACTTGGTTTTGGTCAGGGTGCGCTCTTTGTTGGTAGACGCCGCATTCCTTTGGTCAAGGGCAATGGGTCGCTTTGGTGTCGCAGGGTTATTGTTGCTGAGGAGACAACTGTTCTTCCTCGTTCGCAGTGCGATATTCCTTGTAAAACGCAATATCGTGATTTAACGACCACAGCTGAAGCATGGATGACTGAATCAAAAGAAGTTCGACCTGGATTGCATGTAGCTAGCGTTGTGCTGAATGATGATGATGATAAAATGTGCATTCGTGTGGTGAATTTAAATGAACAGCCTGTTATGTTAACTGCGGATTCGATTCCTGACCTGCGCTTTGTAAATATCGGGAAATCCTTGAGGGCGCATGACTCGTTGGTGCATCCTGCACAATCAAAAAAAAATGACCGGGAGGTCGACCCGAAAAATGACCGGAGGGCTGACCCGAAAAATGACTGGAGGATCGCGCCCAAAAATGGGCCGACGATTGTGCGTGCCGATCGGCGCCGCCAACTATGCACGTGCATGCCCTTGGCCAAGCGACGCCGGCGGACTGCGCATGTCCGAAATTATCAATATAAGGGCGCTGGCGGCAGTGAACCGCACCAGTTGAGAATTATGGAGTCGTCAGTTGCTAGTTGTGTGCTTTGCGACAAAGTTTTTCACGGACCGCACGTTAGGAAGTTGAAGTGGAGACATGAGCAGACGTGCCGGGTCGCCAGAGTCCGCTGTGTCAGGGAGGTGACTTCGACGCCTGCAGCCTCGGGCTCGGTCGCTACTCCTCCTTCGGAAGTCGCTATTCCTCCCCTGGAGGCCGCCGCCCCGATGTTACCAGGTATCGCCGACTGCCCCGATGAGTTCGTGTTTAGCTTCGACAGCGACCTCCTACCAGACATTCCCGATCTACCGCCCGATGACGATTCCCTCCCCCGACGTCGATGACCTGCTGGCCTACCATGATTTTCCTCTTGACCTTCCCGACCCGGTGCTCGGCAGCACCCTCCCGGAGCTCTCGGGTCCGTCGATCGCAGAAGTCCTGGGGAGCGAAATGACGCGCACGGAGGCCGCGGAAATCGTCCGGCAGGGACACCTGCTGGCATCCTTCATGACGGCTGAGTGCTTCGCGGAGGTACAGTCAACAAAGTACCCCAACTGGCCGAAAGAACTGTTGATGGGAATTTTCGAGGGTTGCGACTCCGAGGCCCCGCCTCCTGCGGCATCGTCGCCTGAAATTATTTGGATCGATGACTAGTCGGGAGAGCAACGCACGTCGAAAGAAAATTTAATTATTATTGGGTCGTGCCTGGCCCGTGTTTTATTTTTTTGAATTGATTGTAAAGCCGTGCGAGGCTTTTATTTTTCTAATTATCTGTAACTTGCTTGTAATTAATTGTATAATGTCGTTTGAAAAAAAAAAAAAAAAAAAAGAGAAGAAAGAAGGGGGGTGTGCCCAACAAAGCACACCGTACCCAAAAAGAAAAAAAAATAGAGAAATAAGCCTGAAAAAAAAGAAAAAAAAGAGAAAAACAGGCGAGAAAAACGAAAAGGGGGTTGTGACCGAGATGGCACTTCGCACCCGTAAGAAAAGAGCCGAACGAAACAGGGGGTGTGCGTAAAAAGCACATCGCACCCGGGAAGTGAAGGAAAAAGAGAAAAAGGGGGTTGTGCGCGATTGCACTCCGCACGCGATAAAGGTTTTGCAATGTTGTAATTAAATTGTCGATTTGATGTTTTCATAATGAATCGCTGCGAAGGGTTTCGCTGAAAACAAATGTACTGGATTCATCGAACGATGAGAGACTGTATTATTTTGATTTTGTGTATAAGAATGTTAATTTGGGCCTATTGTGTCGACAGGAGTAATGTGGTAGATTTTTGTAGACGTTGGCCCCTGATTACGTTTTGGGGGGATGTTTAATTACTTACTCCAAGTGGGACCTTGGATTGCTTGTGGGGGAAGCGTGTTGGAAATCAGGGTCATGGGGTTTAATTTTTATTTGAATGACCGTCCCCGTGTCCGCCTGGGTACCTGTGTCTACCTCTAGCCTATGTCTACCTGTAATGGGCGTGGCCTATGCCTACTTCTACCTAGCCCATGTCTACCTCTAGCCTACTTCTACCTAGCCTACTTCTACCTAGCCTATGTCTACCTCTAGCCTATGTCTACCTGTAATGGGCGTGGCCTATGCCTACTTCTACCTAGCCCATGTCTACCTCTAGCCTACTTCTACCTAGCCTACTTCTACCTAGCCTATGTCTACCTCTAGCCTATGTCTACCTGTAATGGGCGTGGCCTCGTGACATACAAGTACGAGTGCGTGCGCAGGAACAGTCAGTCGTTGAGTGAATCGTCGAGTAACAGTCAGTCTTCGAGGAACACAGTGATCGGAAGAAACAGTCAGTGAATCGCCGTGACACAGTGGAAAGACGAGTCGGTCGAGCGTTGCGGGATCGAACCGCGGTGCAGTCAGCAGGAAATCGTCTGAGGAAAAACGCTTTGGAGAGCAGGACGACGATTTGACGACGCTGCCGAAATTCAGCGCCTGCCGACGACGAAAGGCTTGGAGGCCTTTGCGGTGCAACACTTTCGACTCGGGTTCGATTCTTGACCCGCGGTCGTGCTCTTCTGTAACCCGACGCCTACGGACGACCGAAGGATCGGTGATCGTCGCTGTGCCACGACGGGCAGGATTCAACGCCGGATCTGCCAACGCTTCCGACCGGGTGAGCGCAGTGGTTCAGCTTCCGACGCCGACGACACTGAATCGGGTTCGAAACCCGACCCGCTTCACGGACTCTCTGCGTGCGCTGGCGAGGCAGCGGTGAACTACACGCCAACGACTGCTGATTCGACTCCGGACCTGCCGACGCTGCCGACTGGTGAGGACGGAAGGTTTGGCGACCTTCTGCATCTGACGACGATCGGGTTCGAAACCCGACCCGCTTCACGGACTCTCTGCGTGCGCTGGCGAGGCAGCGGTGAACTACACGCCAACGACTGCTGATTCGACTCCGGACCTGCCGACGCTACCGACTGGTGAGGACGGAAGGTTTGGCGACCTTCTGCATCTGACGACGATCGGGTTCGAAACCCGACCCGCTTCACGGACTCTCTGCGTGCGCTGGCGAGGCAGCGGTGATCTACAGGAAGACGACTCGGCGTCCTACAGTGACAATTGCGGTGAACAGTAGTGCAGTGGTTTGAGACGATAGTGCTCCGAACATTGCTCCGAACATTGCTGGCGCTATAGAAGTCGAACGAGAACCGCAGTACGAGTTTCTTCTTTGACGTCGTGAATAAATGAGTTTCAAGCCTGACGGGCTAGTCGTCAATCTTCAGTTGACGCCGGACTGCACAGACGGACGATTCAGACAGGACTAGGGTTTGGGGTTCGGTCCCTGGTGTTAATTGCCCAAACCTAGTTCCGCTACAGTATTCAAACTTTTACTTAAGTACAGTAACGCACTACTTTTACGTATTAAGCAGATACGTTGAATATGATACCTGCATAATAATTATTATACAACGTGAGTAAAATGCCAATTCGTAACATACACAGAATTAAGCATTATGTTCCATGTCTGCAAGAATTTATCTAGCAGATGCATTGGTTTCCATTTGCCAAGATTACTCTAACTTGCGTACTGGAATCAGAAAGTCAAAAATGCTCAAGTTGTAGAGATATATAATATAATTCTTTGACAACAGTCAAAAGTAATACATCCAAATAAATACATAGCCTATAACCTGTACTTATACCATTGCATTCCCTTTTAGGGCATGCATATAATACCAGTTTTTGGCAAACCGATTATTGGCTGTAGAAATCATATTTAAACCGATCATCGTATTATTTCCTCAAATTGGCCTTTTATATAGAAAATTCGATAGCTATAACTTATAAGTCAAGAGCAACACAATACTGTAGCCTTATTACTGCCTGATTGCTAGGCATTATTAACTCACCTGTACATGACGGCTGTACAGGCTGTGTCATCTGCAACCTTGAGATGGGTTTCAGGCGTCTGATCATGTCAAGTTCCACCCTGAATTCATCGATTCGTTTTTCAAAATCCTTCTTTTCCATTTCTAATCCATCAATTCGACGTCGTGAGTCATCCAATTCTTGTTTTAAGCGGTTGATTTTTGCTAGAATGCCATTGTTACAAGAGATGGCCGTTCCATAATTCTCTTTCATTTTTTTGTCTCCATCATGTGAGATTTTGTCATTGACAATTTTCGTTTCACCTTCACCAACTACTTCCGTCTGACTTCCTGTGTTGAATAACAAGACCATTATCAGATACCAGTAGGCCTAATTGATCAAGTTTTAATTTAATTAGATGAAGGCGTCAATGCATAGATGTGCGTTTGCTCATGTGTATGTAGATGTATGCATAGGTGCACATTAGGGTGAAACTTAAAATAACAATTTTGAATTTCACATGTCTTACTTTTTATATGGTTATGTGCCATTAAATAACTTTGCATGATTTAAAAAAAAATTAATTCATTAATATTTAATGGTGGCCCAATGCATCAAAAATTTGGCTTAATGGTCATTATTAAACACAATGCTATTACACATCTCTTGGTACACTTTAGAGGGCCCCCACACATGCAATAGGAATATTTTTCATCATTGTTGATGACATTGCACTAGCAAACATGAATTAAATGTCTGAAAAACTCCAAAATTATTTGAAATCTACTGATTTTAACAGATGCAACTTTTGCACGTGTTGGGGACCCTTATTGGAGTTTCCATTAACAGAAGATTGATCTTGAAATCAGTCAGAAATGCTAACTAAGAGTTGGCTTATTTAAGCACTTAAAACCTCATCAGATCAGAAGTCAAGTGCAATGTAACGCATTATGAAATGGCGTCATTATAATTATTGTGTACGCTGGGGACTCAGTAAACACTCTGTTTTTTACGAATCCAAACAATCAATCATATAAATTTCGATAGCGTCCATTAAAGAATTTTACTCAGGGGAGTCAGGGCTTTCACAACCCAGGCCTGGTCGAAAAGAAAAACCTTAACAAAACGAATGAAAGAGCCTGCAGAGTCATGGGGAAGCGAGAGGAGACCCACTGGGAAGCTATTCCAGATAACCTACTACTAGGAATGATCTTCGCTGCATGGTGACAGTACTCGAAAAAGAAGCAAGGGAGTCTCCACGGGTAGCTGAGCGCAGGGAAAGGCCTTGCCAGAGTGACAGAAGCCAGTAATATTCTACTCTTCAAGCAAGTTGAAATAACTGAAGCTTGTGCTTCACCTGTTCCATTTAGGCAGTGAAGGAACCCCTAAGATTTTCATTGCTCAAGATTTTATCTGGTGCCAGCACAGCAGGCCAACGTTCCTTCAACAACCTGTCATCCCAATGAACTTTATGTGGAACCCCAAGTGCTAATGATGACCGGATTTCTTTGACAATAGTCTCATGATGATGGAGCCGAGAATGTCTAATTAATGGAATCGTCAATCTGACTTGTATGCCATCAACGCTAAATCACATGCATTAACGCTAAAATGATAGATAATTACCTAGGTTTGTCTTGTGTTGTCTTTGGCCATCTTCGATCGGAAGGCCATGAACCGTCTGTCTCCAAATGTATAGATTAGGGTGTTCCAGCTTATAATGGATTTTCAAAAAGTTGTCCAAAATACTGCTCCCTGGCAATTTTCCTATACCATTTATCATTTTGTTCAACTGTACCAATTTTCAGACCAATTGAAAAAGGTTAAGCCTTGCCACCAGCATAAAAACTTTACAATGTGAAAAGACATACGAATTTTCTTATTAAAAATTGGCAATTTGGAAACCATGATGGAAATTTATGGTTAAACTGAATTATTTCATGCTGATTAACTTCTATTACGAACTTTTATAATGTGCCTGACGATATTTATTATGTGGAATCTTAGATGCACTGGGTGCAGTATGAGAATTGTAGAAAAATAACTGCATGCATGGGAGTCAGACGTTGATTTATGTGGACTTGCTGCGGTGCGCAATGAAGACTAGGCCTACTGTGAATCTTAAGAACGACTATGGAAGTTGAATCACAACCCAAGATATTCTCACACTGACTGGGTGTGTCTTAAAGTGTTTATTGGACACCGATAAACTATTTTTAAGAAGCGATGACAATTGAGCTATATGGTTTGCTGGGGGCCAATTATCCAATTGTCAGACAACGGAATTTCTATA
Organism: Lumbricus terrestris; assembly: GCA_949752735.1. Lineage (NCBI taxonomy): Eukaryota > Metazoa > Annelida > Clitellata > Crassiclitellata > Lumbricidae > Lumbricus > Lumbricus terrestris. Next base: position 76,372,253 of record OX457037.1, read on the forward strand.
CATGGAGATGTTCTGCGTTTGTTCGTTTATCTGAAAACGATACAAATGTTCGTGCTGCTGGAATGATTCCAGAAGCAGTGAAAAGCAATAAATACGTTCTGGGTTGTCGAACGAAGAAAGAAGAACGTCACGGCCAAGATTCTGGATATCTACGATAATTATAGAGTCGTGATCGCACGCTCAATTATAGGCCTAGCCTACTTGTTTTACGTCAAGTCTTGGCTCTTAGCGGTGTCTGCTGCGAGTTCACCTTTAAATGGTCTGCAATTCTGGACTGATCTCAACACGATTGATTCAGATGTCGCATGCAGGAGCTGAAGTTACTGTCCTTAGACATCCATGATATTTTGCAGAAGAAATTGTGCCTTTCGCACTGACCTTAACCTTTGTTTCTGAATCGGAAAACCCACAAATCGCACGCCAACTTCTGACAGTGAGACAAACAGAACCACTGGAAACCCTCATTCCAGTACTATGCTATCCGCAGTTGAATGCATCCTCAAAATTTATTTTTTCATATGATTAAAAAGTCATTGCTTTTGTTGAACCTACTTAATAATGAAAGTAATTGGCTCAGCTTAGGCTACTACCAGCACAGTGGAAGGTTGCTGACAATTTCCAATAAGCAGCCATAGTATATGAATATTTATTCATGAATGAAAAAGCGATGAAACTAATAATAGACCATGCAAATACAGTCATAAAGGACAAATAACAACGATAGTTTACTCTACAGGTGGTTGAAGCTCATCGACACCGAGTCCGAGATTTTAAGCACTGAGGAAACTCTTGAAACACTATACATATAACACTGTAAGATCTGTAGGTCTGTGGGAGTGGGAATGGAATTGCAGTACCAGTTTGTGGAAAGAGTTACATTTCTCTGTTGATAATTTGATCATGTTTTGACCAATAAATTATAAACACAAACTAGTTTTTCATGTATACATACATAACTGCAATTTGTATATATATTCAACGGAAAATAGCGGTTATTGTTAAACTTCATCGTGCTGGTGGCAAGGCTTAGCCGTAATATAGAATCCCAAAATTTGGTTTTTTATACTCATCTCTATGAGACGCATGGTAAAATATCCGGTGAGATATAAATTTTTAACTTTTAATTTTTTGAGACACCCTTGTTCCTCTGTCATCCTCATTAGTTGATGTATTGTCAAACCTGTCCGAGACATTAGGCTTAAGCTTTCAATCCAGGTTTATCCTGGTCTTCCATGTGCTCTCGATTCAGCTGCATTATCTCTCTTTCCAAACAGTCTCCATTTTTCCCTCATAATGTGGCCAAAGTATTTCAATTTCCTTGTTTTCAAGTGCATCCATGCATCCAGGTATATATTTTCATGTATACATTTATGTATAAATCTATACATCGATGCATGGATACAAATCTGTTTATAAACAGAAATCCTATGTGCACATATGCATCCATGTACAATGTACATGCATACAAATGAGCAAACATAATGTATGCAATGATACCTTGATCTAGTAACAATAAAACTTTGAGTGTAGCAGGTACACTATCACAATTGTTTCATATATGAGAGATGGTCGGGCAGGGCTGTTTCTTCTCTCCAAATATATTTAACATTACAGCTGAGATGGTCATGTATAAGTCTATATAAGCATGCATGTATGTGCATGCAATTTGGTAAGTGTGCATGTATCCAATATGCACACATAAAATCACTAAGAAAATCAATTGCCTCATAAATGCATCCCAATAATTTTTTTTAGGATCCCTCAATAATGGTAAGATTTGGCTGCTTTGATGTAACATCAAACTTGTGAAAATATGCAATCCAGTAATTGATGTAGGCCTATCAAGACGGCAATAATGTGGTCGTGTCTATTTACAGGAGCTCTGCTGCTCCATCGAATCCACCCTAAACGTCCAACGACGTCGCACTTTCCGCTCTTCTTCTAATCAGGCAGAATTTCTTGTCCTCATTCACGCACTTTTATTATGCAGCACGGTGCCTTGTCAATCGCAAGCTCTGCATTGGCCTGCAATCTGAAATGGGTCGTTGAGACCATGTTATACTCTACTCTAAATTAAAGGGTTCTTTTAGCCGAGATTGGGTCAAGGGCGCTTCTGAATAGATGCTCCTCCAAGAGGCGCTATATAAATCTCTGAAATGAATGAATAAAATTCTAAAAGTAAACAACAAACCCTGAATAGTTCCAATGATGTTGTAGTGCTCTGTCTTCGCAAATTCTTCCAGGTCGGACGTCTGAAAAAACATTCTCTGCAAATCAGTTTTCATTTCAATGTCCGATTCATGTATCTTTTTGATATCTTCAAATCGTTCTTTTAATTCGTTGATGGTGCAACATATGTCACTGGCTGATCTCTTTGTCAAGACATTGGTGCAGAAGACTTTAAACGATTCTAGGCAAGTCAAATCTTCATCACGGTCTTCAACTTCAGCCTCAACTTCTTTCCGTTTCTGCAATTTCAACTGTTCAACATCCTGAATTACAAGGTTAGCATGTTCACTGACAAGCATTATAGTTGCACGAAGCTGTGCGCGAACTTCAAGTTTCAAGCTTTCCAAGTGTTTACAATACTCCTCCACTTCACAGATAAGAACTTCTTTCTTTTCAGCAACTTCTGCCATGCACATTTCTAAACCGGAAAGGATGTCTTTTATCTCGTTTTTAAAGCCTTCAACTACGCTTCTGACACCCTGCAGTCTGTGATTTTGATGGCTCTCATCAAAGCATAATGTGCAGAGTGGTTCCTTGCATTCAGAACAATAGAGATTAAGCTCCATATTGTGTTTAATACAATTGCTCGGCGCTACAATCTGTACTTTACACTGGAAATCCTCAAGTGCGAGAACCTGATGGTTTTTGTTCATTTTCTTTTTTAAGTGATATCTACAACATTCTCGACATAACTTCTTTTGGCAGTCAGTGCAATACATATCCGCAAACGGAACTTCTGAAACTGATTCTGAATCGTTCCTGTCTTCCATGCAATCTTCACAACGATCAGTTCCATCAGACGACCTTGCCATCGTAGCCAACTCTAGCGTTTCCATGAAGAAAGTTTTCTGTAGGGCTGCATATCCCTTCTCCGGGATAGTGAAATCCTTTCTACACATTGGACAAGACATTCGTTCACCAGGGATTTTGCTAGCTCCACCTCCTGCCTCTTCCAGGCATATCAGACAGAACGTATGAGCACACGGTAGGGTCACTGGATCCTTGCACATTCCACTGCATACACAGCATTCTGTTATGTCCTTCGGTTGTTCTCGAACCTCCGATTCGCTTGTTGTGACACCGGACATTGCTTTATCCTGACACCTTCACTATCAATAAAACCTGGAAGCAACAGAATACGGATGCTGAATTGGGGAATCAATCACTTTGACATCCAAAAACAATTCCACCAGCAATGATGGGGATATTTTAAATACTAGCATAAAACACACTATTTTAGTTATCACAGAAATATTTTGTAATTATATTTAAAGTTCGATGCAATGGAAGCACTAGTATTTGTACCTATTGTCCACCTAAAATAACGATTTAGAGTATTTTGTACTTAAAACTATTATAATACTGACACACTTTTTCATAATTCAATATTTTAAAATTAAAGGCAATATTGCATACATTTAAGGGTGTTACACACTGCAGCAGCTCATCTTGTCCAAGCATTTGTGCTGAACCGCCTCGACTACAGTAACTGCGCCTCTATCTTTGCTGGTCCCCGGCGGGCTCGGATTGAGAGGTTGGAGAGGGTCCACCGGGCTGCCGCACGACTTATTGGGAGTTCACCTAGTACGACCATGTATCCCAATATATGCGCGAGGTCTTGCACCTGGCTTCCTTTCCCGCAGCGCATCTCATTTAGGATTGCATCTTTGGTGTGGCGATGCTTATCAGGCTGGGCACCCTCTTATCTGTGTGAGCTTTGCCTCCCTCTTTCCATTTGCATAGGCCGCCGTGCACTGCGCTCTGCTGTCCATGCCATCCATGGTGACTTAATGGTTCCTTTCACTCGCTCTGCAACAATGAAAGATGCATTGCAAATGGTGGTTGATTTAAGGAATCTTATGGCTGAAATTGAAGCTGGATACATCATGAAACACGTGAATGAAAGACATCAATTCAGCTTCCATTTCTCAAGCATTTTTTTCGCCAATACAGCCTCCTTTTCTCAAGCTTTTTTCACTATAGCTCTACTTCAGTCACAAAAAAGCCACCCACCCTCTATTTCAGCAATAAAATACCCTCATCCAACTTCCTTTTAAACATGCCGTTTTGTCCGTATAGGCCTACCATTTTGTCCGTACCATTTTGTCCGTACCATTTTGTCCGCTACATTTTTGTCCTAGAACCAGGGCTTAAAGTGTGCCTGGACGGTCATGGACGGCGTCCATGCACTTATTTAGAAATATGAGTGCCGTCCTGCCACTTATTGACCAGCACAGCCTGGAAAGGTAAGGGGCGTCCAGGCACTTCTTTTGGAAAGGCAAGAGGCGTCCAGGCACTTATTTTCCCACACTTTAAGCACTGCCTAGAACTCGCCTCCATGTATAGCCTACATAATAGATCTACAATCATAGCATTATGGTAAAAATGCTATAAATAATGATATATACGAGTGCCAATAAATTACAGGAAGTAATGAAAAAATGTTGTGGTTAAAGAGAGGTTTTAATAATTTAGGTCTATTTTTAACTTATGATACACTGAAACATTTGAATGTCAGAATTATCACATGTTCACCACAATTGTTAATTAAGTGCATTAAAGGGCTACACTTTATAAACAATAAGGACAACGGCTAGGCCTACTATCAAAGGGATATCTCATTTCGTTGCCATGCTGCTAATCGTTCAACTTCAAATGACAAACATTCCGAGCTGTAGTCTACTACTAATTAATTATTAAAGTAGATTCCAAATTAACCTCTAAGGAATTCGGGTAATCTATTGTTTTAACGGAATTAATTAATTGTCTCATTTCGGAAAACCAAATAGCGGAATAAATTATACAAAATTTTTGTGCAGTCGCAGCATCATTATTTTTCAACATTCCGGCTTCTACTTTGGCATAAATCATTATCATCAATCAGGTTTCCATTTAGTCAAGATTTTATTTAACCAGTCCAGCTTCTATTTGAACAATAGCAGTTTTTTATCAATTCAATTTCTATTTAAATAACAATTATTTTTTATCAATCCAGCTCCAGTTTCAGCAATGTTTTCGCAAATCCCACTTCTATTGCGTGAAAAATTATTTCATCAATCCGACTTCCATTTAGCAAGAATTCTTTTCGTCAATCCAACTTGTATGCCATCATCGCTATTATCATAATTTTATATAGCCACACACACACATATATATATATATAGGCAAAACTCCGAATACCGGTCCCAAATTATTTCACAGCATTTGTCTTACTGTCACTTCACAGCATTTGTAGATAACTGCCGAAAACGTTTATTGCACTCAAGAAAATCAGAAAAATCATCCCGCTTCCTGTTTTGGGGTTGCAGTTTAGCGTCGTTAATTTCTTTTCTTCTAATGGATTACCGCATGCTTGATAAATGGAAGCTGGATTGATTATTTTTATTCATGTATTTCAACATGCATCCAGCTTCCATTTCTCAAGTGATGTATCATTAATCTGGCTTCCAGTTCTCAAGCGTTATTTTGTCAATCCAGCTTCTATTTCACCTATAAGGAACCTTCATCCAGCTTCCATTCACCTATAAGGAACCTTCATCCAGCTTCCATTCACCTATAAGGAACCTTCATCCAGCTTCCATTCACCATTTGCCGGTTAGCCAATAATATTTAACCTCAGCACATCGCTTGAGAAATGGAAGCTGGATGCATGTTGAAATACATGAATGAAAATCATCAATCCAGCTTCCATTTATCAAGCATGCGGTAATTAACGACGCTAAACTGCGGGATTACCCTGTTTTGGTCTGAAGATTTTTATTGTAACTTCAGCGGCGATTAGTATTTTAGTCACAGATGAAAATATTGATAACAAACCACGAAGTTGGATGACAGATGAAAATCATCAGACCAAAACAAGAAGCGGGATGAATGTACTCAGAATGTACTGGTAACCAAAATGGCCTCAATAATGACGTCATTGTATATGAGGGTGAGTAAGAAAGCATTGGAGAAGCATATATGTGATAAGCCATGCGAAATAATTTGGGACCGGTATTCGGAGTTTTGCCTATATATATATATATATATATATATATATATATATATATATATATATATATATATATATATGTGTGTGTGTGTGTGTGTGTGTGTGTGTGTGTGGCGAATAATTATTTCCATAAAACGATAGTGGACAAAATGGCCAATAATTAATTCCGTTAAAACGATAGATTACGAGACTGGAAAAGATTGTATCTTCTGAAGAGTTCGTTATCACATAATAGGCCTAATGACCGATCAAAATTTAATTGTCTCATAATTCTCTTAAGTTTTGCTTTGTACGGTGACTGGGCTGGGCGCGCTCCTCAGCATTGAGCAGATATTTAAGGGAGATATAAGTCCATAGAATGAACGAATGAACAGTAGGAACTCGACTGTCGTGAGCAAATGCCGATCTCTTGAGTTCCCACACAATTTAGACGCTGCTTACAAGCGAAACTTTCCAATATAAACAATCGTCAAATACGTGTGTCTCAAATCTTGACAGGTCTACCTTGATCTGATACTGAGACAATAGTAAATGCGATTTAAGCTTTTGAAATGAATTATAAAAACATAAGAATTATTAGCAGAACACAATAATAATTTTATCATCGCATATTTTGCATTTAAAACGACCCGGGAAAATCACGTGGTCTCTTCGTCAAGTAAGCTTACTTATAGTTTGTGCCATCCAACTTGACTTTTTTAGAAGTGCACAACTTCCTGTCCAAAAATTCGGATGACCTCTTTTTAGTCATTCGCTCCGAATTTCATGAACAAATAGCCTAAATACCCGCGTGTGCTCTAATTTCCAGCGTACACCCTGCCATGGCTTTCAGAAGTACGATGCCGTTTTCCCGGAGGTGAGTATACGCTATAGGTTATAGCCTATAGGCCTACCCGCGTAGGCCCTATGGCTCGTTGGCGGCCTCGCGTCTGTGAAAAAGAGCGTGCGGGTCGCGGTTCGAATCCCAAAGGTGTTTATTTCAGAGATTCATAAAATATACTGTGGTTTAATTACAATAATTACTGAGCCAACTATTATTAAGTAAGTAAGTATAAGTATTCCAAGGAGCGCTTCAACTGCTTTAGGGCTATTTGAGGCAAGTGATGGGAGAGCAAAATATTCCAGGTTGAGCAAACTTTATTGAAATTCGTTTTCATGCTTGAGTGGAGCCCTAAAGTCTGGAACCCTGTTCGGCTGAACATGCCCAAATTCTCACTAGCACCACAGTATAGATAACAAACTGTGCTAGCACGGCCCTGTCAGTAGGCTATGCGTACAGCATTCTGACTATTACATTTAGTAGGCCTAATTAATAAGATCAATCTGATTTGTTTGTGTTGAGACTATAATAATTTCGTACCCGCTAATTTAAGGTATCGCTTTTTCAGCATCTAATAGCGCTATAAAACAAGCGAAAAGTCCCTGACCCATAGTCGTGCAGTTTCTGGGTCGGTGAATCTTAAGTTGAAGGTGAAGGCTTAGCGTTGCTTGTTCAGCGTCGATGCAACGCTGATGTGTGCGATTAGGATTCGTACCTGGATTATAACATCGTTTTAGGCGATTTATCTCTTTATTTAATTTATGTAGTTAATCGTAAAATGCCTAATCAGGATCATCCGTCGTCGCTTAGTCTGCCGGAGTTAGGGTCGCGCTTTCTGTCGTCCGTCTGGCCTTTCCTCGGAAGGATGCCGGTTCAGTGCGAAGCATCGACGAAGGTTAACAAGCTTCACTCATGCTGTTAAAACTCATCAAAATGCACTTTTAATTCGCTTTTTTGCAGAGAAATTTCTCGAAATTATGATTAGAGAAAGTCGGTTTTGGTGCAGAGCGAGAGTTGAAGGTCGGGAGAATCGGTGAAACGTGTTAAAGTCTTTGTTATAAAAGCTACCATGCGACCTTCCGCTTGAGTATGTGAGGGCAGGGTGACAATTCATCACGTCCACATTGTCTGTTTCCCGGCTGATCGAAACGTTACGCTCGGCTGGTCGGGGTCAACCCAATTCCCTGAAAATAGGGAAAATGCGCAAAATCCGATTTCCCGATAGCAATTCTATAGAATTCAACACGGTTCCAAAACTATTCAGAGTTGGATTAAATAGTATTTAAATACATAACATAATGGCCCCGTTAGTGCTGTTTATGGCCGGTCGGCCTTTTTGTACGAATCGAAATCTCGGGTTTGTGGATATCCTGATGATTTGTTGTTTCTGTAGAGTCGTGAACCAGACAACTAATAAAATATGCAACTTTTGCGATTAAAATCTGGTGAACTCATGTATGTTAGGCCACTACCTGAACTTTTTAAAATCAAGTTTCTTTGAATTTGGTGATCATGGTAATTTTGGGGAAACACTGAGCTAGCCAATGCCAAGCAGTCATGCCAAAATATGTACATTTGCCGTCACGGGCAGTTTATTTAATAGTTCAGATGACGGTATTGCATACTATCTGAATTTGTAGTTTGCCTTTTGACTTGAAATTCCCAAATTATTGCCAGGAAAAATTTAGGGTTTCAATTTTGTGGTGGTTTCAAATAGTTATGATCAGAGTGTATGGACATAACTAGCATTGGACTTGCTCAGGAGCTTGTAAGAAGTTGAAATTTAAAATAGATAAAATCAGTTATGAGCCTGTTTTTAATTTCTTGTAACCCTTTGAACCTGGAGCTCCCGTAATTCTATGGATAACGGGCCGGAAAACCGGCCCGTCGGGTTCAAAGGGTTAAAATACAGTTCAAAGCCCTTTACTCGTTTTTATTTATACAATAAATTTCACTTATGGTATCAATTCGGCAGGAACTTGGGTAGATGAGCACTCTTAGAAACGAACTGCAGACAAGTCATATCTGATGCATTACTTTATCTTGTAAAACTTGTCAGTGCAGAGTTTTATAGTGCCTTTTTCTGAGAGAAAGAGGCAGATAGGGACAGAGAGACAGACAGACAGACACACAGACAAAGACAGGGAGAGACAGACATCCAGAGATGGAGAGATTCTGACAGGCAGAGAGACTCATTATCTGGAGTCATTATGCGGTATACATGATGCACGGATGCTAAATTTCATTCTGATTTTAAATATACTAACTTTATATTCTGAGAATTCAAATTTCTGTCTGGCATCTGAACAACCTTGGATTTAAGTCTGTACAGATGTCATGCAGGACTTTTGTCCTGAAGTTGTCCTGTTCGTCCTCTGCGGCATATCCCTCCCTCAGAGCTTGCTTCTGGCCAATCAGAATCCACCAAAGAAACTATTTAGTTAATTTCTCTGTTGATTTGAATATTCCAAAGTTCATCATCATTGCTGGCTCGCTCAGTTACGTTAGCACTCCAGAAATGAGCTGCATTGATTTTCCAGTCATTAATCAGCAGCTTCAGCTTGATACAAATTTGACACATAAATTACGATTGATTGATTGACATTTACTAAACATATCATTATCATTAGGCCTGTGCCATTTTATGTACCGAGATACAGTGTGTTATCTTTTCATGTTGCTTGCTTGACGTTGTGCTTTTTGGTTTATGTTTGTTTGCCTGCAAGTTCATGGTCAGTTATCTATACAACATCTCTTTAAAACTTTTTTGTTTGTTGTGATCTATAATTTGCAGGTTATCAATTAATTAAATTTGCTTTGTTTTGTAATTCATTCTTTTTTTGTTCGTTACTAGCATTTCATTGTATTAGTATTTGAATTGTTTCAATACTTTTATTACTGTAGTAGTTTTTTGATGTATTCAGAGAATGTCACAGTTAGTGTTGCATTATGAATTTTTGTCTCTTTCTAAGTGCTTTTTTCTTGTTGTGGGTTAGCGTTCATTCTCAACATCTTTTGAAATGTACAAGTCGCGTGTAGCGTTCTGTGTTGCTTGTCTGTTTTGTGTACTCTTCTATTTATAGAATTATATCTCTGCATTGTGTTCTATTCATTTAGAATTATATCTAGTGTGTTCTATTCCATTATAATTATATATCTCTGTATATTGAGCTCTTAAAATATGAATATAAGTCTGTATTGCATACAACTCTCAATGGAATTATATCAGATCTGTTGTGTGCAATATTTAATTAACTCCATATATCTGTATTCTGTAATATTTCTTTATTTCTCACTATTTTTTGCTATTCCAGTAAAATTAATTATAGACATCAGTCAACAGCTCAACATCTTTGAGTTCGTGAAGGTATTCAGCTTAACAAGTCTACAGATCAGCTGTAATAAAGCAGTGCCTGTTTGATTGAATTGTGTCGAGTGCTTTATGCTTGTTTTTGTTTTCTTTCGGTGGCTGCTCTTCTGGCTGCATGGCTAGTGGCTGGCTGCATGGCTAGTGGCTGGCTGCATGGCTAGTGGTTGGCTACGTGTTGTGCTTCCAATGTTCTGCTTGTAGGAGACGGATGTTCTTCCCCTCGGCTAAGAGGTTGGGAGACGTCCTTCACTTTTGGCATTTCATGCTTTCAGTTGCAGGGTTTGTGCTGGCTCTGAGCAATGCAAAGTACTCACATGTAGTAAACGCCTCTAAATATCTCTCCAAGTACCAATTTGTGTCCCTAGCAATAGTTTATGTTTACAGAGTTCTTTGGTGCTTTACAGATGTGTTTTTTGGCCTATGGCTTAATGAACTGTAGACTGTGTGGGTGGTGGGGTGGCCTCTGAAGTCCAGTGAACTGTAAATACTTTAAATTGTAGTTGACTGGTTTTAACTTCTCGTCACCAGTTTCATGAGTAGTTAATGGACTTCTTTGGAAATCATTTAAAATTTGCAAAAGGTGCTTTAATTGTTTCTGTTTCTTAAGATGGGAGCTGAGTCTGTCTTTTGACATTTCTTTTTGATTTGAAATGTCTTGTCTTCCACCCACTTCTGTTTCTTGATTCCTTCAAGTGATTGTCCAGTTGCAACACAACATCTGTTTGTACTTTTTATGTCTTCTTTGAGCTCTTGTTGCCAGAGCTGTCCTTGGATAATCTGCTTCTTGAGACAAGCTTCAAGTAGCTATCAGATACTAATTCATATCTAAATAGTAGCTTCTAGACCATGATATCTGTATGAAATTGATTTTAAGCATGAAAGGGATTTTAAATTGTTTCTCTAAGCAATAAAGTTAAAATTTCTATTTTGAGTGAAATTGGTTTTAATCATGGAAAGGTTTCAAAATTGTTTCTCTAACGAGTCTAGTCAATAAGCATGAAATGGATTTGAAATTGTTTCTTTCCCACAAAATTCTAAGGACTTTGGAATTTGTGATCAATGTTATGCTGGGCAGAGTACATGATGTGCTTTTAGAGGAATTGTTTACCGTAAATATCTTATGTCGGACAAAGAAGAGCTCTCTGAGATTAGTACTACTGAGAAATTAAGTAAATAATTAGTGGTGTAATAAGTAATAAGTAACTAGTGTCTAATTAAATAATTAATTATCTAGTTAGAACAAGTGCATTTTTTACATATATTTCAGGATATATCTTGCTCTATTTGTCTTTATTTTGAATTTTTTTGATTATTTGATCATTTAGAATAAAGTACCGCTGAATGAATCAAAGCTGATTGAAGAATTACATTGAGAAGAAGTATTGCGGTTTTAACCTGAGTTTTTCAGTGTTGTGAGTTTATCTTGTAGAATTGCAAATTACTTGGCTAACAGAGCAGCATAGAATCTTGTAGGTTATTTCGTAGTTTGCATTGCTAAATTGTTTTTTATGCCCCCCAATGCGGTACTTGAAGTTGGTAATTATATGCAGTTTGCCAATGTCCTTGATAACTTTCATCAATCTATAGCTACCATTTAAATACTTTTTCCGTCGATAAAAATTATGTTTAAGCAAGAAAAATTGTCATCAATCCAGCTTCTATTTGAGCAAGAATATTTCCATCAATCTATTTACTCAAGAAATTTCACTGATCCAGCATAAACCTACATTGAAGCAAAGACTTAGTTTCACTTTTATCAAGCCAACTTATTTTTGCGGAAACAGTTATCGTCATTAATATAGATTCTGTTTAGGCAAAGATTAATTAGTTGATCATTCCAACTTCTATTTAGACAAACAATTATTTTCGTTAATCCAGCTTCCATTTTAAATTGACAATATGAAATAATTTAGCAAAGTCGTTAACTACGAATTTTACCATCTTGCACCTATGTTTGAGCGTGTGTGTGTGTGTGTGTGTTGAGTTGGTCTGTAAATCCCATTGACTGGTGTTTTTATTAGGTCGGCAATCTTAAACGTCTCAATAGGCAAAGGCCTACCCTTGTGACATCTGCCTGGCTTTGCTGAGTGGTAATTAGCGGGCCCTGGGCGGATCATGCCCAGCCTACAAGGCGGCTCATATTCAGATGTCCTTGGCCTAGCCTAACAATTGCTTAGGCCTGTAGGACACGACACGCAGCCTGACTACCTTTACAGAGACTCGTAAAGGTGACTGGGACCCGTTTCAAAGTACTATGTCATCCGCTATTGACCCAAGAAATGTCCTCTGTGGCACGCAAAACCACCTCTGAGACTTGCGTGGCTATGAAGTGGTGTGCGTAGGTGGCCATAATATGTATGCAATCTATTCATGTGTGATTGTAGTTCTAATCATTTTTTGGCATAAATATATGCACGAATACACGTTTGTCATGTTTTACATACAAATACACGCATAGATATATGTATACAATACAGTACATGCATACATAATATATATAATTATATATATAGATGTATATATAATTATATAAATACATATGGTACAATACATACATTCAAACATACATAGACTTGCATGCAAACATAAACAACAGACTTGAAATTTGACACTCGATGTAAACACACTTGAGTCCAAATTCCTTAATCATTGCCGTCCTTTGAACTTCTCTCCTTCACTGAATGTCCTCAGTTGATTTCCTCCTTTCTGACGTGACCTCTGACCTAGTTCCTACTGGTCACACACAGGACGCGTGACTCCTTTATTTTCCTATGGCTGATAAATTGATAATGTTGACCCAGACCTTGCCGATACAGGACTGAGCTATTTAAAAGTCGTTTTTGAGTATGCATGAATATGCAATGTCTCGTGAATATGCATTGTCTCGTGAATATGCATTGTCTCATGAATATGCATTATCTCATGAATATGCATTGTCTCATAAATATGCATAATCTCATGAATGGGCATCATCTCATCAATATGCATCATCTCATCAATATGCATCATCTCATCAATATGCATCACCTCGTAAAGCCTTGTCAAATTGAAAGACGATTTTTCCTCACAAGTGGCTGATATCCTTCCTACTGGTACAGACATTTTGACGGCTGCGACCTTGTCCATGATAATCAAGGATGCATACGAGGTATACAGCGTGTACTCGCCTCCGAGAAAAAAAGACATTCATGTACTCGCCTCCGAAGACGAGGGTACACTCGAGTATACTCACCTGACAAAGAACTCAATGCAGAAAATGTGTGAGAAATGAAATGACGAGGAGGAAATAGTCTAAAATCTCGGAAATTATTGCTTTTTTAGTGTATCGCGGGTCAATAAAGTATGATAGTAGGCGATGACTAAAAAAAGTTGTCAGAAAATTTCACCCCAAAAGTCGATCTTTTTCCAGCCGGCATGCACTCACTTCAAAATTTACCAGTACAGCCCTGGTAATAAAGGGGGGCCGTTAGCGCAATGGATAACACGCTGGCGTAGAGTGCGAGAGGCAGCAGGTTCAAGCCCCCGATGGGCGGACATGCTTTGTAGGCTGCTATTAGCGCCGTGTAATTGCAAAGCTGTCTGTTCTGTTAGTAGTTAAGATTAATTAAAATTACTGCATAACTTGTAAATGTAAAGCGCAGTGCGTTGCTGCGTTTGCAGGCGTTGAATTAATTAAAGAGAAATTATTATTATTATTATAATGACAATATATATTACAGTGATAATAATTAATTAATTATTGTTAAATACAAAATAATAGTATAATACATTGGTAATAATAAAAATATACCATAGGTACAATGTTTGACTTTTGGAAGAATGCCCATTCACATGTATGCAATCTTTCTATGAGAAGGTCTGACGGTGCTTTAGGAGTTCTGCTTTAGAGCTATGGGTGTGCTTTAAGCGTGTATTCTGTTTTGCTGTGAATGCTATTAATATATTTGTTTCTGCAATGTACGTATTATCCCTTGGGATTGCAAAAATTAGAGGACGATGTTCTAGCATGGCCAGTCTTTGCAAATGGTTTTGTTGATAAGAAAAGTGTCTGCAGAAATCGACTGCATTGAAGTGCTGAATAAACATAGATAAGCGCTGAAAGAGAAAAGTAGTGTCCCTGTTATCTCCTGATATTTGTGCAAGCCAGTAGCCAAAGAGGTTGATCAATGAAAGGTTGACTTGGCTTATTATTACTATTCTTATGATGTATGCAATCTTTATAGCTGTTAATAGACTCCATGAAACGGTTTGAAATATAAATAAATAATAATAATAATTTCTTTTACCCATGGTATAAATAATCCCTCAGGATTTATAAAAATTATTTTATGGGTAAAATATGAATCTCCAAGAAATCAGGCCTCGTCCCAAGTTTCACAACCATCCTGAAATGTGCCTCTGAATGCAATGGCTTTGTGGCGTGCAGCACAGATGGAAATATTATTGTTGTTATTATTATTGTTAGTATTATTGTTATTATTATTATTATTATTATTATTATTATTATTATTATTATTATCATTGCTGTTATATTTATCATTATTATTAAATCAATTTGTAATGGGCACAATAATTGAACCTGAAGCAGTGAGTTTTGGTGATTTTGTGAAGGTAATCCTTCCTTGAAAGTGAAAATTTCAGATTGACCACTTGGCATCTAAAATTAAACTCTTCAATGTGTTTGAGAGGACTTAGAACAGCTGCCATAAATGTTTGTTTACTTAAGATAATATTTCTATTGTAATTGATTGTTTCATTGTGTTTGTGTTTATTAGAGCTTTCAGTTCATTAAGCGAGCAGACAAGGACACACTCAAGACCATCTTCCTCAAGGTGACCTTTCTTTCAACTTTCTTTTGTATCCAGTTTATTTGTTTTCCGTATGGATAGAATAGCATAGGATTTTAAAAATTCTCATCCATTCTTAACCTGTGTATATAGGCACAGTCCTCCTGTCAGGCAAGATGAAGGTCCTCTTTGGGTAGACCTGCCTGTTGAATCCCTTCAGTAAACAAATTGTACAATTTGTATACAAGGTGCTTCATTCATTCATTCGTTCATTCATTCATTCATTCATTCGAGTATTTATTATAGCCACCGCTTCAGGTATATTACTCAGAGACCTCTGGTTCCGACTCCAGCATGATGAAAAAATCGGTTTACTGGTAAGATGCCAATTTTTTGTGCTTTTTGCACGAAATCGAAATCGTAACTTGTACGAATCATCCAGGCAATGCTCCTCAGTATTATTCATTCTCAAACTGTAATGTTTTTGTATAAAAATATGCTTTTTTAATTTTATCATTTTTATAATCTAAGAATTGAGAAACATGAAGCTTTTGATCATTTTCCTGAAACTGAATACTGAGTAATACTCCAGATTACGACTGTGCAGATCAATGGCCAACAGCATAATATTATCTTTTTGTTCAGTGCTGTTTCTTTTACATGTCCATTTTGTTTTCTAATTGTGTTTTTGTGACAGTATGCGTCCGTTGAGCAGAGTGGGGAGCATTACATGACGGCGAATGATTTCGTCCGACGATTTCTCGGTCTCTTATCACACGACAATTACAACGATGAAACGTTGCGACTTATCGCGAATGTTGTCGACACAACGAAGGATGGGTACGTAAGACAAAGGACAAGTCTGAGGACAAGTCTGAGGCGGAGTTAAGAATGAAGTCTGAGCCAGAGTTTAGAATGAAGTCTGAGGCAGAGTTTAGAATGAAGTCTGAAGCAGAGTTTAGAATGAAGTCTGAGGCAGAGTTTAGAATGAAGTCTGAGGCAGAGTTTAGAATGAAGTCTGAGGCAGAGTTTAGAATGAAGTCTGAAGCAGAGTTTAGAATGAAGTCTGAGGCAGAGTTTAGAATGAAGTCTGAGGCAGAGTTTAGAATGAAGTCTGAGGCAGAGTTTAGAATGAAGTCTGAGGCAGAGTTTAGAATGAAGTTTGAGGCAGAGTTTAGAATGAAGTCTGAGGCAGAGTCTAAAATAGGTCTAAGGCGAAGTCTGAGGCGCAGTCTTTAGCCAAGTCTAAGTTTAAGTCTCTGTGGCTAAGTATAAGGCTAACTAAGGAATGTCAAACTAAAAATACTGGTGTTCTAATGGTTCACAGATTCTCCAGACTTTGCAATATGGCCTAAAACTTGGTCATAATTTTTTTACCTGGACTCAACTTTATTAATTAACTTTATGTTAAATAGTTTGGCCTTAGACTTATGGTACCATCCGACTTTTCTTCATTTCACTTGGAGCGACTCTGACGTATGTGTGTCATGAACTGGCAATATATAAATTTACATTCGCAAAGTACCTATCTGAGTCTCTGTCTTATCTTCTTCCTATGTCTTCTCGTTGGTGTGGAATGAGGTGAAATCCGTTAACAAGGTTATCGATTGTTTACCTTTGGTTTTGATGTTGATATGTTTGATGTCTTCTGCTCTTAGGTTGATATCCTTCGTTGAGTACCAGGCCTTTGAAGGCCTCCTCTGCGAACCCGACTCTATCTACGTCTTGGCTTTTCAACTGTTCGATACCAACAGCTCTGGATTTGTTACGTATGGTGAGCGGAACTGTGGACAATGATGATACAATTCCATTGTACTATGCAGCTGTTTTGATAAATGTGACCTTGACCGAGAGACGGGACCATTTGTTGGGAATGGACTTATTAAACGTTTCCATATGCTGATTTTATAAGAGAGTCAGGATGTTTGTTTGGTCCAAAGGTCATGTCCTTTCTGAATGAAAACATTAAAAAATCATTTGGTTAGAAATTGCAAATAAGAATTGAATCTGTCTCTGCTTATTGCGAAAATCACTTGTTTTACCTCAGTCTAGGTTCTTGCCAAGTCCGTAGGTGCACACATGACAATATTTTTAACACATGACAATATATTTAACACATGACAATGTATTTGACACATGGCAATATATTTAACACATGGCAATATATTTAGCTCACATGACAATAATATTTAACACATGGCATTATATTTAACACATGACAGCATATTTAACACATGACAATGTATTTAAGACAGAACAATGATGGGGTTATGGGTTCAAACCAATGAAACCACCCCGCAAATCAATGGTTTCCGAATTTTTTTACCAATTCTGTGTATTTGTCCTTTTTCAAACCATGTCCCAACTATTGTCCTTTGAGAAACCACCCAAAATGGAAACCCCTCTGAAACTTTTTGAGTGATTGTGAGTGAATGACTTTCTGAGCATTCTTAATTCAGTACAATACGGTCCATGCTAATACAATGAAATGCAATGGAATTTAATTTGTTGACTTATGTCTTTCACTCACGATTGCTCAGCACCATCAATTTTTCTTTCTTACTACGAATATATTCGATCAGTATCTTCTGATAGGGAATGTCAATTTGAGAGCTAC
The DNA here is from genome assembly GCA_949752735.1 of Lumbricus terrestris. Lineage (NCBI taxonomy): Eukaryota > Metazoa > Annelida > Clitellata > Crassiclitellata > Lumbricidae > Lumbricus > Lumbricus terrestris. The sequence goes on from OX457037.1 coordinate 76,390,067, forward strand.
TAAGTGTTTGCAATTGATGCATGAATCGCGTTTCATGCGCTTCACTACTTGCCATCGATTACCTTTCGAGAAACTCAAGGACTTCATATATCGAATGCATCATCGTCTCTTATCGTGGAGTCTCCAACTGATGGAGCTTAAGACAAAACATCTCTTGACCCAGTTTTATGATTAATAGACCTGTGCATCTTATAAATGAACCCTAGGTATAATGATGAGATAACGAAATCTATCGGTTCAAATGCTAGAATTTGTATTCATTCAACTGCAGTTGATATAGCCATTTTAAAGTGCACTCATAACCATTAACCATGCCACAGAACGTCAATGGTTGTTGGTGTTTTTTCTGATAAATGTTCTCTGTTTAGTAATGCACAGAACCTTGGATGAAGGGCAATATCAAGTGTCCAGTTGTATTGGATTGTTCCATATTGTGGTCAAGTAGGCTTTTGTACATTGGTCCAAAGTGTATGAAGTAACTTATCTTCGTACTAAGTACAAGTTATCTGTTGGTCGCAAACTGGAATCCGGAAGGGACTGTGGAGTTATAGGGTAAGTTAAGGTTGGTGAAACAGAGACAAAACTTCTGCAGCTTGTGATCAGAAACGAGAATCATGTACTTTTGAGTTTATTTTATGGCAGAAGTTCTAAGCATTAAAATTTTTCCCCAAAACTGCATGATTTCAAACTACCAACCAAAGATGACAGATACGATATAGCAAGAGTTTTATATAGAAAATGTCAAATAAACCTTTCGTGTGAGAATAATTATGGTAACAGTCTTATTTTATTTTTTAATAAAACCGGTGCAGTGGTGAATAATTTAGAATGCTACGGTGAGAGATTATATTTACCCTTCTGGACGTTGCATGAAGAGGAATTTCAAACACAGTTCTATTGCTACAGTTATAGTTTCTTAGCCAAAAAAGCCCTAGCATCCGGAGACGTCCAATTTTCTTGTCATGAGTCAACAACTGGTTTGATACTTGTTTGGTTTATCCAGTGGTCGTGTGTGTGCAATAAATGTTGTATCATAAGTTATTCAGTTGAACTTGATGTGTGCCTTAGGTTCATAAATTTCGATGATGCTTGTTTAATATGTCATTATTTCGTTAAGTAACTGTCCATAGAAGTAATTTGGTTATTTGATGTGTCACGAGACCCCAGTTAACCGGATGATTGATGGGCCCCTGAATATCACTTGTTTTGAATATTACTAAATTTTGACATTATGATAAATATCGATTGATTGTTTGTTTGATTGATTGATTGCCTCTAAATAATATAATGTTGGTAAGTTCATTATAAAATACAAAATTAATTTTGTGTCAAACACAGTTGCATTGTTTTGCAGCCAATGCAATTGGATTGTATTGTATCAAATGCAATGGGATTGTATTGTATCAAATGCAATTGGATTGTATTGTATCAAATACAATTGTATTGTATTGTATCAAATACAATTGTATTGTATTGTATCAAATGCAATTGTATCGTATTGTATCAAATGCAATTGTATCGTATTGCATCAATTGCAATTGTATCGTATGGTTGTATTTCAGATGAATTTCAGGACGTCTTGCAGAGGACTGACCTTCACCAGCGCATCCCATTCAACTTTGACTCCAAGTTCATCTTGTTGCATTTCGGAAAAGACAAACAGCGAGATGTCTCTTACACGGAATTCACGCAACTGCTTCACGTAAGTCATGGCTCACAGCAAACAAATGCTTTTTCCATTTGCAGATTTGGTTTACGGATATGATATGATATGATAATTATGATATGATACTTTCAATTGAAAAACAAAAATGCTGCAAGTTATGTGCAGTCTAGCAGCTAATCTGGAATCATGGCCCTGGAACCTTAGTCCTGGAACATTGACTCAAGAATCACGACCATGGAACCTTGGTCTTGGAACCATGGTCCAGGAATTATGGCCCAGGAACCATGGCCTAGGAACCATGACCCATAGGCCATAGCCATAGAACCATGACCCAGGAACTATAGCCCTAGTCAAGGAACCAGGGACATGACCTTGGAACCAGGGACATGACCTTGGAACCATGGCAGGGCCATGGAACTGCATTTAAATTGGATTAAATTACCTGTAAAAGTCTTTAAATTAGATTGGAATAGCTATAGAATTTATTGAAATTTTTTCCATCAGTCAACTGTTTAGACCTGTAGTTCTTTACCGTATGAACTTAATATGAACTTAACACCTGGTAGCATTGTTTGATCTGTGTTCCTTGCAGGATTTCTATGAGGAGCACGCACTACAAGCGTTCGTGCGTTTTGACACGAGCAACGAGGGCTTCATCAGTCCGCTTCACTTCTACGACATCATGATTTCACTGAAGAGCCATCTGCTGTCCGACTTCGTTAAGGACAATCTATTGTCCGTAAGTGGAACAATGTCTTGTCTATTGTCCGAAGATTCTCCAGTCCAACTTTGGTCCGATGTACAATCGTTTCTGAATCCAACTTCTACTTGTGCTGTGACATCCTTTCACCATTCCAACTTCCATTGCGTATTATGGATAAAATTTTGTATCAATCCTACTTCGTTTAAGCAAGTTTTCTTATAATTGATTAATAGATGGAGGAATTGAATATGTATGTAGATGCATGTTAAGGTTATGTGGTTGTTTAGATACCTCGATTTTGTTACTCAACAGAAACATACGGGTAAATGTAGCACATGCATTGATGCCTGGTAACACCTGGTTGCACTGGGTAATGCCTAGTAGCTCCTGGTAACACCTAGTATGCACTGGGTAACACCTGGTAGCTCCTGGTAACATCTGATAGCACATGGTAGCACCTGGTAAAACCTCATAGCTCCTGGTAACATCTGATAGCACATGGTAGCACCTGGTAAAACCTCATAGCTCCTGGTAACATCTGATAGCACATGGTAGCGCCTGGTAAACCTCATAGCTCCTGGTAATATCTGGCAACACCTGATAGCACCTGATAACATGTAGTAGCGCCTGGCAACATCTGATAGCACATGGTAGCACCTGTTAACACCTGGTAGCACTGGGTAACACCTAGAAAGAAGCTCCTGGTAACACCTGGCAACATTTGATAACACACGTTAGCCCCTGGTAACACATGATAACTCCTGGTAATACCTGATATTACTTGATAATACATGTTCCTAGTAGCACGTGGTGACACCTCTTAACACCTGGTAGCAAGCACCTCATTACAACTGTTCAGTCAGTCACAGAATGGAAATGAAATTGACTAAAATATTTTCAGCACAATCTGTTTCATAGAATACGATGCATTTCATTCGCTATGCTGCTCGTAGGTGTCTGGTCATGCGATGGGAATGAAGCTCGTCTCTTATCCGTATTTCATTGCGTTCATCTCTCTGCTCAACAACATGGAACTCGTCAAACAGATCTACTCTTCGGCTGCTAAAGACAATTTCGATGTGGAGCTGACCAAAGGTAAGAATGGCCAGTGGGGCCAGTCAATGGGGGGCTCAGTCAGTGGGGATCTGTCAGTGGGATCTGTCAGTGGGGGCCAGTCAATTGTATCTTGTGAGTTACTAACACTGAAGACAGAACACTTGGCAAAAAAGTTTTAAGTAGCTTGTAAAACGCTCATTTGTCAACGCTAGTTTACTGGCGTTTCTCCAACGAGAGACTGTAATCCCAGATTGATGGACCTTCAGCTGAGAATGGATGATGCTGACAGGGTGAAGTTCCACCACGAGGGACCAGCAGCTCCCCACCAAAGGCAGAACGAAGGATTCTGCGAGCTAGGACAACAGATACTTCACAGTAAAGTGCACATAGATAGGCTGGAGCACAGCCAAACATCAGTTGTGATGTGCTGATATATTGTTTGTATAGTTAGGCGATGCCTAATGGACCCTGTTAGCGGAACAGTGTGTTCCTTTGGGTTTCCTGTTGTCATTGCAAATTGTTCTTGTTTGAAGATTGGTAAACAGTGAAGTGTATTTTGATTTGATTTTGATGAATCATGATCTGGTGTTGGTGAATGTTTTGTTGTGTAGAGGAGATGTTGCACGAGGCGCAGAAGTACACGCAGATTACACCGCTGGAAATTGATATCCTATTTCATCTCATTGAATCGCGACATCAGTCAGGGTAGGAAACAGGATGTTGTCCCTTCAGAGCTAACTGATAGAACAATGTAGCGTATTTGTCTGTTGCAAGCGTTAAACCATCGCATGATGCTATCACATGATGATATCGCATGCATATTACGTGACTCCATAGCATGATGATATCATGTGACACTATCACATGATGCTGTCACATGATGTGACTGATACTGTCACATGACACTTTTATATGACACTATCACATAATGCTATTCCATTACACTATTGGACGACGGTATTTGGTGATGCTATCACACGACGCTATCTCGTGATGTTGAAGATGACGCTACCGCCTGACTATCACATGACACTGTCGCGTGATGATATCACTTGATGCTTTCACATGAAGCTATCAACTGACACTGTCACATGATGCTATCACATGACACTATCACATGATGCTATTCCATGACACTATTGAATGACACTATTGCACGGATCATTCATACCCATGTTGTATTGCCATCTCGTAGATCGATGAAGTGAAACCATCACATGAGACAATCACAGACCATGATGTGAAACCAGTGCATGAGACCATCACATGAAACCTTCTCGTGGGATCATTGTACGAGATCATCACATGAGACCATCATTTGAAACCATCACATATAACCAACACGTGAGACCATCAAACAGGATCATGGCATGAAGCCTTTTCACAATACCAACACATGAGACAATCACATGAGACCAACCAAACTAGAGAGCCATCATTTGTTACAGTCTCCATAACATAGTCTTGACATAGACTTGGTCTTTGAAAGAGACATTTGTGCACATGGTTAAGTAACATGATAAAACTCTCATGCAACAAAACTCTTTTTAAGTTAGTTTCTGATAACTAAGTTAGTAGAGATGTTATAAATTAAATTTTCGTGTGATTTCAGACGCGTAACTTACAGCGACATTCTGACGTTGGCTCCACTTGATCTCGAGAAATTGCCGTTCAGGATTCAAGCAAGGGCTTTACAAGTACGTTACGATCTCCTTCGTTACGATACATTACTTTCTTACTCAATGCCTAAAGTGTGGGAAAATAAGTGCCTGGACGCCCCTTACCTCTCCAAAAGAAGTGCCTGCATGGACGCCCCTTACCTTTCCAGTCTGCGCTCGCCAATAAGTGGCTGGACGGCGTGCAGATTTTAAAACAAGTGCATGGACGCCGTCCATGACCGTCCAGGCACACTTTAAGCCCTGCTCTTACTACAGTTCAACCGCTGCATGTTCTCTGTCTAAGGCTAAGATGTGGCATGTGGATTTCTGGGGTTAGAATAATTAAGGTTAGGACTAATTGGTGAGCCCAGTGGCGCATTGGATAGCGTACTGGCATGGAAATCAATGGAATTGAGTTTGATTCATGAACTCAACTCCCCGAAGGATAGACGTGCTTTGTAGACTGCTATTAGCACCCTTGTTATGCAAGGCTCTGTCTCTTCTGTTGGTAGCTAAGATTGATGTTAATTTAGATAACTGCTTAACTATACATCGTAACCGTTAAGGTATGTCAACGGGATTACAAGTTCAATTTAGAAAATTATTGTTAATTATTGAGCTTGCTGTTTGGAAAGATTTGAATTGCTGCCCTGCCTGTAATGCAAAACGGTTCTCCTGTTTTTCGCTCCATTGTTGACGGTAGATGTTGTTTTATTTGTAGGAGAAGATTCAGGAGCAGTACGCAGGTCACGGCCGCGGCGTTCTCATTCAGATTCTTGAGAGCGTCTATCGTTTTGGTCTCGGATCGGTTGCTGGAGGTAACGACTGAACTGCTGCACTGGCTCCCCCTCTCTCTCTCTCTCTCTCTCTCTCTCTCTCTCCCTCCCTCCCTCCCTCCGTCTCTCTCTCTCTCCCTCCCTCCCTCCCTCCCTCCCTCCCTCTCCCTCCCTCCCTCCGTCTCTCTCTCTCTCTCTCTCTCTCTCTCTCTCTCTCTCTCTCTCTCTCTCTCTCAAAGTTTGTGTTTTGGTTCTTAGAACTCAATTGCTTCTAAGTATCTTTGCGATCTCATACTTCCTTCCCTCTCTGCCACTTCGCTGCATTATCTTAGATCTTCTGATCGGCTTGACCTCTCTGTTCCCCACATCAGCTGCAGTGGCTCAATCCAGATGTTTTACCTGAATAAATCCCTCTCTATGGAATGGACTTCTACCATCAGTTCGCTCCGTCTCCCACTCTGCTTGTCTTTCCTCGTTGTTCTCATCATCTTATAAATCATACATCACTCATCTTCTCTGGGGTCGATCGCACTGGCAGCACTTCTGAAAGACTGCTTAGAGAAGTGCTTTACAAATGGTCATATTCATTACAATACAATTATCGATACACGAATTCTCGTAATTGTAAACCCAAAACTTCTAAGGCCCTTCTCTGAAGTTGAGCATTAGGGCATCAGCTTATTCACGAGGACTTCATCGTGTGCACAGTGTGCACACTCACTGTATTACTGTCTCAGCTTTAGTGTTTTTGCTAGATCAGAGACTAGTTTGATGAAAGTCAGAATACAGCCACAGTGTTCTATTATGTCAGAAGAGAGTGTTTCATAATGTCAGGATTGGTTTATAATTCACCTATCCAACCGCATTATGTCAGGTTCCGGTCAATAATTGGCTAAGCATTCCGGTACAATCCTGAATTTCAATTACTTGAGCTCAGTGCTTTTCAAATTAAAGTTAAAACTGTTCTGTAACTTGCAATCGATGGATCTCGAATATAGTCATGCTGTGTACCGTAAATCTCTGTCTTTTTTCTATTGCTGTGGCTGAGCTGGGAGTGTTCCTTATTAGGTTTCTTGAAAAATCGCCATAGAAAGAATTCATGAATGAACCGTAGATTGCCCATGTCTTCGTTTTTTCAGCGATCGGTGCAACAACCGTTTATCCGATTGATCTCGTCAAGACTCGAATACAGAACCAACGATCTGGATCGTACGTCGGTGAGCTGATGTACAAGAACAGCTTCGACTGCTTCAAGAAGGTTCTGCGTCACGAAGGATTCCTCGGTCTCTACCGCGGTCTCGCTCCTCAGCTCGTCGGAGTTGCCCCGGAGAAAGCCATCAAACTCACGGTCAGTCACTGGGGTGGATTGGGGGGATGAGAACAGGTTTCTGGGTGATGGTTAACATTCTGGCATGAAGAGCTTACGGGTGCGGGATCGCTTTTCGCTACCTTTCCAATGGTCCACTCAACCTTCCAATTGGCAGATGACAGGAAACTTGGCAGTAGGACGTGATGGGTGCCTTGTTGGATACTGATGGTTAAATTTGACTCCAGAAATAATTTTTTATCATCCGTTTATACTATGAATTGTAATCATTATTCTGAGTTGTGTAGGTTTGAAATGAAACGAAGATTATTATTATTATTTTATGCGTAACAGTTCGGACATGAAAGTACGTTATCTAACTGTGTGTAATAACACGAGAATACAGGGTGGCTCAAAAAAAAATGTACCACCGGGGAAAATGCGATATCTTCGCAGCCGATCGAACTTTTTCTGCGAAAATTTTCCAATTTGTAGGGGAATGAATTTCCAACAATCCCTGAAAGTTTCATTTGAAACTTTTCATGCTTGCAAAAATTACAGCTGTTCAAACTTAAAATTTCGTTTTTTCAAATATCCGCGGAAAATTGACGTCACTTGTAGATTTCCAAGTCAAATGATATCACTTTTCACTACGACCTCAGCATTCCGTTTTGCAGTTTATTGCAAGGTATAATGAGAGTGTCCACTCCCTGCCTTAACACAAGCTCAAATTCTTTTTGTGAAGCTCAGTATGGCCTTGTTGGTCGGGTCCTGAGGCAACTGACCCCACATTAGCAGCAAGACTTGCTTCAGCTGGCCAATGTTCTCCAACTTGGGATTAAAAGTCTTGCAGCGTTCCAGCATAGCTCACCAGACGTGATAAGCAAGAGGGCTAAGGTCTGGCGAGTTTGTAAGACATCTTTGCCAATGCATTTACTTCAGTTGATGGCAATAAGGTAGCGCCATCATAATCAACCTTGCCGTGCGAGCAAGCAGGCGCACTGTCCTGCTGGAAAATAAAACCAGATGTTAGAGCATACCTGGTCTTCAATGAGTCCGGGTTAGAGAGTTCAAAGATGAGTTTGACATCTAACCTACTGAATGGGATTAAATGCAGTCTTTTCTTGCAGCCGTAACACACGCCAGCATATCTGATGCCGAAACCACGATGTGCTTTGCAAACTTGACCTTTCGATCACCAAGCGAATTTCTTGAAAATCGTGTTTTTTCATCAGGCCAAGCGACCACTTCCTGCCTCGCTTCCGACATCTGATCTTCGTTACATAAACATGTTTGCAGATAGCCTTCAATGTGCACAGGCTCCACTTTTCACTGGGTATTTTGCTATGATCACGCGAGGTCCCAGTCTCTGTTCATGCAAAGTCCAAGTTCCCATTTTATCTTTCGCAGAAACTTTGCCCATGACGTTCAGTAATGGGTTCACGAATTGAGACCTTAATCTATAAAATATCACCAAATACCAGCAGATTGCTTCATAAACAGCTTCTTTACAGCTCATAGTGAGGTCCTATGACATCATCATCAATTTGTGTGTTGTAATTTGCCAAAAAATATTAATGAAATCACATGTATTGGAGCATGATTCTTCAGATAATTGAAAAAACGAAATTTTAAGTTTGAACAGCTGTAACTTTTGCAAACATGAAAAGTTTCAAATGAAACTTTCAGGGATTGTTGGATATTCATTCCCCTTCAAATTGCGAAATTTTCACAGAAAAAGCTCGATCGGCTGCGAAGATATAGCATTTTCCCCGGTGGTACATTTTTTTTTGAGCCACCCTGTATGTTTAGCAATTAATTTTTTGACCCATAGGTAATTGTGAAAAAGTGGGGGATATTGTGTTTTGTTGGTGATGGAGGGATAATGTGATGTAACAGAATACTTATGTTGTAGTGTATTTTAATGTGTTTATAGATTTAGATGGCGCTTACAGAATGACTACTCAGAGGTGCTCTCAGCGCGAGAACTCAAGGGGAGATAAATGCCTCTAAAGAATAATGATGAGGAAAAACAGTCATTAGTTTAGCACTTAGTGTGGGAGTGAGATCATTCCAAATGGAACGACCAACCACAGCAGACATCCGATGTTGGGCAAGAGCAGTTTTAGTCAAGAGAACAAAGAGATCAAGACAATTAGCAGAATGCATTGAAAGAGATGAAGATGCAGTTAGCAGCTCTTGCGTATAGCTTGGAGGTATTTAAGGGCATTTCCCAGCTAAAGAAGATTGGTATGAATAACGGTTAGAATTAGATTCTTATGTTTATTGTATTGTTTTAGAATATCCTTTGTCTTTTTGTATTCAGATGAATGATTTAATTCGTGACAAGTTCATGACAAAGCAAGGAATTCCGCTTTGGGCTGAGATTGTGGCCGGAGGTTGCGTAAGTAGAATTCCTCCCTTGTCTTTGCTTTTTATCATGCATGTTTTCAAATCAATTGCCATATTTTAGCAGATATAACACGCACTCCAAAATAACATGCATGCAAATACAGTCCACTACATCTTAGGGATATACCATGCAGCTAGGTTGTGTAGTTTTCCAAACATTTTAAAGTCCGCATGATATATGCTCAATAATACGGTACATATTACAGATTCGCTTAAAGTATAACTGGATGGTAACGAAATCTGAATGCTGTCCCACCACTTCTTAGGCCAGCAAGCACTTCTTTTCTACATTTTGAGCATTGCAGATCTGCAGATTTCAATTACGAGCTGTGAATACAAATTGAATTTGTTATGTTGATGTTTCATTATTTTTTTTATGTTGTCTGGTTTTGTTGTTGTTGTTTTTGTTGTTAGGCTGGAGCAAGTCAAGTGATGTTCACAAATCCTCTGGAGATCGTTAAGATCCGTCTTCAGGTGGCTGGTGAAGTGGCAGGCGGAAAGAGAATTGCGGCTGGAACGGTCATCAGGGATCTCGGATTCTTCGGTCTTTACAAGGTGGTTATTGCAGAGCATGAACCTCACGTGGCTGCTATTTCTATACTTTAATTATTTTTGTAATTTATGAATTTTGTATTTTATATTCAATCAGTCAATCAATCACATAAATAAATATTGTGCCTCTTTAGGATCTCTACTCAGAGGCGCTCCCAACCCAAGCGTCGTTGAATGGAAAGTCTTGAGAAGATGATAGAAAGAGAAGAGTGTTTTTGTTAAATTATTAGAATTGTATTGATGTCGTATCTAATAATGATAATTTACAGAGCGTCTCTCGTAGCATAGACCTGTTACATTGTTTGGAATATTATAATTATGACATTTAGATACATCATTGACTGTCGTTTATTTTTCTTTATTGTTCGCAGGGGTCGAGAGCTTGTTTCGCTCGTGATGTTCCATTCTCTGCCATCTACTTCCCTCTCTACGCTCATATGAAGAAGTTCACGGCTAACGAGACAGGCTACAACAGTCTTGGATCACTTCTTGTGTCAGCCACAATCGCTGGTTAGGAATTGACACTCTCTACTTCGTTTCTGACAATGGCAGGGGTGGCAGTGGTGGTGGTGAAAGTGGTGTTGGTGACACTGGTGGTGGTGGTGAAAGTGGTGTCAGTGGTGAAAGCGTTGTCAGTGGTGTTGGTGACACTGGTGGTGGTGGTTGTGGTTGTTGGGCGGGTCAGTTGTGGTAGTAGTTGTGGTGACAGTGGTAGTGGTGACAGCGGTGGTAATGGTGGTGGTAATAGTGGTTGTGGTATTGATATTGAATTTGATGATGAGGGAGGTACGTTAGCTACAGCATTTGCTAGTATGCCTGAAGAAGTGTGGCCTATTTTACCCGTTGTGTCATAAGACTTGTCAGTCACAACTTGACAAGTACGATTTCACACTGTATAATGTGTGACCATGGCCAAATTGAATGCTCCATCAATCAGAAAAAATTAAACAAATGGTTTCAAAATAGAAATAAATAGAAGCATTGGGACACTATATGATTTTGCTTACTGCTTGGATTCTTGATCCTTATGATGTGATTTGTGGCTGATGCGATAGAAATTATGAAATGTGTATTTTTTATTGAAATTCTGAAGTTATTTGCAAGTCAATTGCATTTTCCAAAGCAATATGCGATTTGTAATGTAATTAAATTTTTCGTGTAATTTGTGATTCAATTACATAATTACATGATGTAATTTGTCATTTGATTACTTTTTCTCTATTGCGCTAGTTTTTAACTCATTTACAAGTTTTTTGGGTAATTTGCAACTCAGTTACCTACATTTTCCCAATTACTTTGCATACTCCAATCTATACTGTATATTTTGATTGCATTTTCCATAGTAACCTATAGTTCAATTGCATTTTATTGTACAATTTGTGCATCAATGTTAATAACAATGACCACAATAGATTAACTGTTGCTTTTGGTTGCTAGGTGCCCCAGCTGCTGCCTTGGCAACGCCAGCTGACGTCATCAAGACTCGTTTACAGGTGGTTGCTAGGAAAGGACAGACGACCTACAGCGGAATGTTTGACTGTGCGAGGAAGATTTGGCAGGAAGAGGGTGGAAAAGCTTTCTGGAAAGGCGCTCCAGGTATTCCAGATCTCTTCAACTTCTTAATTTAAGTACTTGAATATATATTTATATACACATGTTTACTTAGGAGTCTTTATGTTAGCCTTCCAAAAATATTATAATTATAATGTATTATATTATGTCCCCCACATATTATATTATATTATAATAAGTGGGGTTTATGTTATTAGCTGGGGTACCCGGCGTTGCCCGGGAAATTTAGGATTCAACCCGCTCCCGGCCACGACCTGCAACCACCCGACTGCACCCCACAACACTCCGACGTCCACTTGTACGCCACCCGTGAAATTTGAGTTTTCGGCAAAATTTCCTCCCCCCCGCGCACTCCACACACCTCGGCCCTTCGGGCCGAGGTGTGTGGAGGTGAGGTGGCCCATGTAAACATCTGTCTAGTTGTGGCGTTTCAGATATAAGTGTTAAAATATGCATGGCAACGTGCATTCACGCTGGTTCTTTATAAATAATCATACCAAGCATATATAAAATATACCAAGCATTTATAAAAATATATTCGAGGCTATATACTCCTTGGCCGAAGGCATGTATCTTTTCCCAGGGTTGCACGACAGCGTATGCTTTTCATGCTAAGCGAAAAATGACGTCAAAATATGACGTCAACGGCAACATGCAAGCCGTTAATGAAAAACGATTGAAATACGGCGACGCGACAGGCTAGCCGCTAGCGCATACATTAACACAGCGAAGTTTAAAATGTCTATTTTTTTAAAATCTAAAGTGAATAAAAAGCTGAAAATAGCGTACTTGGATTTTTGTGGTGAACGTTTATCTAAATGCAATGTTTGAGGTCAGTAGCTGCTAAACTGCGAGCGTGCATCGGTCCCAAATAAATATACGTACATCCTTTCTTATAGATATAGATTATATAATTAAATATTATATGGCTTCAATATTCTGACCGATTGATTGATTGATTGATTGATTGACTGATTAAAATTTAAATCTGAGCTTCATAAGGTGGGCATTGTATTATCAGTTGTGTTTATTATCAATCATTATTATTGATCTTTATCTGACTATCTTTATTAGTTACTGTTAAATAGTGACATTGTCTCATGAAAACATGATTAGCATCACCCTCCTGCTTCAGCAAGCTTTGGACTGGCACTGCCAAAGTACAATGGTGTATAAAGTGATTGTCTTTGAATTGCAGCTCGAGTGTTTCGGTCGTCACCTCAGTTTGGTGTGACGCTCATGACGTACGAAGCGTTCCAGAGACTTATCTACATCGACTTCGGTGGCAGGTGGGTGGCAGTGACAATGGCAGTTACTGGCAGCCGCTATTTGGCAGTGTCGGCTACTAATGGTTTTGGTGCTAATGACAGTTTTGCTATTGTCAATGTCAGGCTACTATTGGTGTTGGTGCTCAGACTGGGTTTTACAGTAGATGGCTCCTTACTGTGTCAATGTCAATGCTACTGTACTGCTACTGTCAGTTTTAGTCACCACTGGTTTCGTGGGAATATTTAGGGGTGATTTTACGGGTTTAAACACCCAAAATTAATTATTTGCTTTTTTTAGGTAAATCTGTGTATTTTCAACCATGTCCATTTCGAAATGGAAACCTCCGAATATTTCTCCTCGCTACTCCCCTGACAATCTCAAATCTACCGCTGTTGTCAGCGCTACTGTCCATGTAGCTGTGTACTTGCATGCCGAGGCTGTTACTTTTAGTATTAGTGTCATTGTCAGTGTTATTGTCAGTGCATGGGTCAATTAGGTAGCGTGTAGTATATTACCGTCAGTGTCAGTGGTGCATCAGTGGATGTCTGTAGGATTGGAGTCACGGCATCGTCCCACCACCAGTGAATTGGGGCCGGGGTGAAAACAAAGTGAAACTTTATTTTATCCATGAATTACTTATGTTGATAAATTTGCATCTTTGACTTTGCGTAGCGGTAACAAAAGTCAATTCATTAAATGTCGGAATAAATTGGGGACATTGTTTAACACTTATAATTGACTGTTTTTCCAGGCGACCCGAGGGATCAGCGTTGAAGCCGACTCTGGAGGAGACTCTGCCAGCAAATCCCGACCACATCGGAGGCTACCGTCTCGCTCTTGCGACGTTTCAGGGCATCGAGACCAAGTTCGGTCTGCGTCTGCCGAAATACCGAAATCCGCTTGAAGCGGCGTCAACTGCGTCGTGAGACGTTGTGAGGAATTAACTGACTGACTTGATTGGCGTAAATTTGCCGTGTGAGGCGTCTTCAACAGCATCTTCGTAGCTTTTATACCTATCAGGTTCACCCGTTTAGATGTAATAGTGTCCGGAAAGTTTCCCTTGTGGTTTGCGATGAATTCTGTAGCACGTTAGGTTGAGATGATTCTTTAGAAGGCATTGAATCACTGCTTTAGTTTCCCCAACGTTACGTAGAGTATAATCTTCGTGATGGTAGAAACGTACTTTAAAAAATATCTGCTTCCGTCGAATTCTTGAACTCGGACAGAAACTGGGTACACTGACTGTATACTGTTGGTGGGGAAATATTGGGCAGAGGGGAGGATTTGGGGTTACGCTCTTATGAGTCAAGGCTGAGAGAAACGAACTCTTTTGAGTACGTATCTCTGGCCATGTTTCAGGTTTAGCTCACTGAATTGCTCCTCAGACAATGTGACTACTTGTAGTGAAATGCAAGGTCTAGTCACATTGTCTTAACTTGGTTCTCAATGTGGTTTGCGTTCTGACGCTTTGACGGATGATGTCGTTAACATTCAGTTGCTCAATTCCATGCGACGCTATGATGCGTTTAGGTAAAGTGTGAAGGTAGGAAAATGAGTAAGTAGAAATAGATATGCAGCTGGATAAGTGAAGTAGTGTCTTTACAGTCCAAGTTGGTAGTTGATTCATTTAAGGATTTTGAATGTAGATGTGCATTTGTGCATTAAGAATGAACAGAATATGTTATTGTCAACTGTTGACACATTGGAAAAGGTGTGGAATGCTATCTGCTAAGTTTTGGTCAATTTCCTACAACTGGAAAAGGATCGAGTTTTACAGACTTGGAATGATTTGATTTTTGATACCTGAGCGCTGCAAACCTGGTGTGTCATTTCTGTGAAATGGCTTGTATGTTGTTGATTTTGCTGGAAAAAGTGAAATATTGTACCTTTGTGAATGAAAGATAAAGAGCTACTAATTGTCTAAGTGAAAAACACCAATTTATAGGCAAGTGTTGCGTCAAGTTGAAGGTATTGTCAGAGAATATCAAGTGAGGTACCAAATCAGATGAAGGCCTGATGGAGAAGATACCAAGGGGCACTGTTGTGATGAAATTGGAAGGCCACGGAATATATGGATTGGGACAAAGGTAGACTTAAAGATTTTAATTGAAAGATTATTTTTATTGGACAACATCCGGGACAAGCATTGACACCGGCATCCATTAAAAAGCAATTTCTGTATGCAACCTTACACTGCCATTATTTTATTAATTTGCCAGTTTAGATTTCTTTATCATAGTCGTAAAAGACTTTATGAAACTATTCTGCAGATATTCTTACATATGCTCCAATTGCCTTCGTCAAGGATAGTCCAATACATGACAGATACTTGGGACACTTTTTTGCAAGCTGAGGATATATTTAATATAATCAGTGGCGTAGGCAAGTTTTTTTTTTAAAGGTTATTTGTCCATTTAAATAAGAAAGAAAAAACAAAACAGGGTATCTGGCCATAAAACCCCCCATGAAAAATTCCTGGCTACGCCACTCAATATAATGGCATTGTTGGTAGTACATGTACTTTTTGGATTTCGGTGACTTGCAAGAATTGCATGAAGTTACATTTTTATCTATGGATAAACAGGAAGAACTTGTTGTTTGATGTAAAGAAATTCTACGACAAACTGTGATTTTGGTGCAGAATTGAGTGTAAATTTATGTAATTGCAGTGTTGTGTACAAATTGTGGTCACATGGTACGTTATGTTGGAGAGAGCTTTTGATGGTGATTCGATGAGAATGAGGCACTGCGCTGAAGATTATTTTAGGCAGTAGAAAATGATGAACTTAGAGTAAATTGAAGTGAAGAGAGCATTTTAGCGACGCTCGGTTTATATTTGAATAATGATTTCACATGCAAAAAGTTGTCAAATAGTTTGCTGTTAACCTTTAGAGTTGTGTTTTGTTGAGCTTATTTGTGTTGGTGATATTTACAGGCGAAATGTTGGCTGTGCCTTCACACGGTTGAAATAATGCTAAATTTCGAGATTATCATAAGTTGAGTATTGAGTAAGCTGTGACAAAATATGAGGTGATCTATCCTAGCAGAATTTTTGCTATGCCTACATGAAGTTGTAACTTGAATATACTTATCATGATTTATATATTTAATGTCCTTGAATGTTATAGCATTATTTTCAGATGTTTATTTTTTGCAACAACTTGTTTGACTTTCTGAAAATAATGTTACAATATGCAAGAACAAATTTCTTAAGATGCTGATATTTTGCAACAAGTTAATATTCAACTTCATGGATGGAGAAAAATGAATGACTATTATCGCAAGGTGTTTAATACTGAGCAAGAGCTTTACTTAAATTCACAGTTTGCATTTTCTGCCATTCTGTGTTAACTTAAATTGTCACTTGTTACTAATTATTTATGGAGTAATATAAATGTCAAAGTTTAAATATTTTGAATTATCCATATAATTCTAGATCTAACATCCTTTTTTACGAGTTCCCATTATAAGTTTTATAGCAATAGCGCATTATCTACAGTTATACTGGCATTCTGTCATACGTTTACTCTACACAATATATAATGTAACACTGACAATATTCATTGGGAGCGTTTCAGAACGGTTCACCCTAATAGATGCAGTTTAGAAATGTATTAAAACAATACAATGCATTACTTAAATAGGTGTCTTGGATTCTTAAATTAATACAGTTAGATGGGCAATAAAGTGCTACCCCTATGCTGTGGGTTTTCTACGCCGGTAAATCTGTTACGCCTACTTTGTTAAATGAAACAATTTTGATCTCTTCATTTATCTTGTGCACTTTCGATTTGTTAAATTAAAACTTGACCTGAAAGAAAAGTTGTTTTTCCTATCTCTTACTCTTTCATTTATGTAGGCCTATGTATGTGCTTCAGAGCACTTGTTATCGCGCCCCTTCAAGATTCCTACTCAAAGGCGCTCCTGACTACAGCGCAGACCCTGTAACGAAGTTTCACGCTGAGGCACGTGATCAATTTCGAGTGAAGGACTTTCTCAGGATCCCTACGTGGCGGCATGAGGTGGATTCAAACCCGCAACCTTCCGGCTCCAAGGTATTGAACAAACCCATACACCACCATGCTCCATGCATGCAACATTGTGGTTGCAGACTAATTCATTATTTGACCAGTTAGATTAGTTTGCTCGTGTAGGCCTTCTATTCATTGTATTGCAAGAACCAGAATCTAAGCCTTATACTCGGGGTTATTATACGCTTTATCTATTCTGTGTTAATACTGAGGGATATGAAGCTGATGACAATAATTTATTAGGTCATAGATTTTGTCTGTGGCTGCATCAGGAAATTTTGCAGGAGATAATTTTAGCTAATGCTACAACGCAGATGCTGAGTTTCAGCAGATTTTGTCATTGAATGAATTTTGGACTATATATATAATTATGGCAAAGATGTAGTTTAGCGTCGTATATATATATGCGCCCATTGTAGCATCATTTAAAACAGAGACTTCTGCTTTGACATGATGTAATCCCATTTCCCTTGTGAGGCTGTTGCAGGTGACACGAAACGGAGTATCCCCCCTGAAAGCTATCCGGGGGGATGAATTAATCTATCCCCCCGGATGGAATTAACCGGTCTATACTATCCGGGGGGATAAACCATTATATCCCCTTTTTTGAAAAATGCGCATAATAAAAAAAATCATGCTGTAATCAAAATTTAAAGTGACTCTAATTGTTTTAAGTGTCCTAAGCAATGCTCAGATAAAGGCAACTCGAATTTATTTAGTGACTCTGAGTGTTTGTAAGCGTTTTTAATGTTTTAAGTGCTGTAAAAACAGGGCAAAACAAATTATCTAGTAGGAAAAAACATACCTATTAGTGTCATTGTTCAAAACAAAGAAGATGAAAATTAATTTACAAAAAAACAAACAAGCGGAAGCGGTTTTTTCGACTTTCAATTTGGGGATACAATTAATACGGGGGATACTCTATTTCGTGACACAGGCTCTATACTCTATAGGCTAATCTCTTGCTCTACGCCATTGACTTTATTTCGCGATGCAGATCTGCTTAATTTCACGTTCATTATGGGACAGCTATTATTTTTGTTGTCATCATCATCATCATCATTAACAACGACATATTGCGTTTGTTAAACGCAGGATTGTGTGTGCGAGTGTACACGCGTGTGTATTCACCTAACTGCTTGCACTGTTGCACACGATTTCGTTAAAACAAATTGGTCTATTATACAAATTGCGCTTTAGTACATGCGCTAACGCAGGCATAGCTAGCGGACTAAAGATGACGTCACAATGATCGTTACATAGACTTAAGCAGCTGTTAAAATGACGTAAACATTTATAATAATGTCACATGCGCTTAATCAGCTGTTGTAATTGAGATGACGTCAACAATGTAGGCTAATCGTTTGATATCTTTCGAAATGATCAGATTTGTAAAAGCGGATTATACTAATCCAAACTGTTGGTTAAGATACCTAGGAAGTCCGACCTCACTGCTGGCTTTCCCATTCATTACAGGATCGTAATTCGTTGCAGAACAAACTAGATCGACCCATTGATGATACCAGCATAGATTCATCTACCAGGTATGGAGTCTTTGCAAGTCCATTCAATAAAATAATTAGTCTTTCCTCGTCTTTCTCTCACTGTCTTACCTCAAATACTGCCTTTTCTCTCGGGATCGATAGCACTGGGAGCGCTTCTGAAAGGCTTAATTTATCGAGAGAAGCGCTTTATAATAATTCCATGGTCATTATACGATGCAATACAATACAAAATACACCAGAATCGCGTTTGGGTGATGGGCCAGCTTAATATAAGTATAGGCCTAATTATGCATATATAGGCCTATAAACCTCACTCTGTGACTTCTGTTCGCTCTACCGACCTGTTTAATCTCTGTAGGCTACCTCGTGTTTGGTGCACCTAGGCCTATAGACTCAAAGCCAGTCATTTGCTGTGATAGGCTAGATCTATAGCCTACACTTGGAATGGCCTTCGCCCTGTTTCACGCCCTGTTTCAAGTCTGGGTTTTTCCCAGCACCCTCTCGCTCTCTCAACCCCCAATCGTTCTTAGGGCCCATAGATAAGTCTTCTTTTCACACCCTGACTACTCTTGTATCATTGTCTCAGCTATTTTTCAACAATTCCACGGCGTATATAGATCTCGAGGATGGGATCGGGGTTCAAATGCAATGTGTAATTTCTGAATTTTAAAAACTAAATTCTTGGTGTTTTCTGTTTCATGTCCTCTGGAAACATCGAATTGAAAGGCCCAACAAATTTTCTAGATATACGCTGCTGGGAAATTCTCATCCAACAAATTTATAGAGCGCCTCTATTCAGAGGCGCATTCAGCACAAAAGCTCGGGGGGAAGAAAAATCTTGAGCGTGAGGATGCGGGGCTATAGGCTACTTAATTATACAGCTAATCGAGTATCTATAGATAGATAATTGCTCTAGTCTGGCGCTGCCTACTAAGCCTGTCTCCTGCCTACCATTGAGAGCTCTGTAGCCCTATACTTTGTGCTCCACAGAGTCCCCACTTCCGCTCCCTCGTTCGACTGAACAATGTCTGTTATCAGTAGGTCTACTTTTTACTCGCACCTTCACTATGAAGAACCGTGCCTTCACGATGGTAGAGCCCTCGAGAATGGCCTCCCATTGACGCTGGCTCCCTTTCTAAAATTCCTTCTCAGGCATTCCGGTCTCATCTTAAGACATTTTTTTCGCAACACGCTGGACTTGTCAGTGCCCCTTGAAGAGGCGCTGTATAAATTCATTTAATGCATGAATGATTTGAGAATCTTCAGTTCAGAAGACAATCTAGCTACCCAGTTTTTATTTACTAAAGTGATGTTTATCACACCAGGGCATTTTTTAGCGTGCAGCTGCACACAAAATGTGCAGTTCTAAATGGATTTGTGCAGTTGTACAAGCAGTTCTGTGCAGTTAAACATAGTTGAAAACAGTTAATTGTCCTCCGATTGGAAGTAATTTACCATGGAGGATGGGAAAGAATCGGTTGTGCAGTTCTAAGAATTCCTTAAAAACAGCCCTGTATCACACAAGTTTCTAAATTTAGATTGCAGTTTCCTATCTTGCACAACAGATAGCCTACTGATTCCACTTCCAAGCAGCGCTTGGTTAAATAGCTATAGCCTATGTATAGGCTACATCTGCTTGCAGACAGTACCATTTATGCAAACTCAAAATATGATAAATAATTATATTATACAAGCATGAATAGATGAAAATTCTCAAGGCCACAAATAGTCAATTATAACCCTTAGCCAACCGAATCCGTAACAGTGAGACAGATGGGTGAAGTTTAATATAGAACGTATGATTCAAGGAACCTACGTTTAGCCAAATAGGCGTTAATCGAAATGTTGCCGCATTTCAAATTTTGTTTCCGATTATTCTGAAATATTTGCCATTGTAATTATAACTAACCAAGCGCATTTGTTATTTACCACGTAGGCAAACGAGTTGCGATACTTTTGTGACTGTGATTACAGCCCAAGACAAGTCACTTGATGCTAACTAGGCCTATATAACCAGTTTATAGTTCTGTGTAGGTCTATATGTATGTAGGACCTTGTAGGTCCTTGCACACGATAAGTCTATGCATAATGTAAATCAAGTTTTTAATGTATACACTGTAACCTCATCAAACGGTTGAACACGAGGCTCTCCTCGTTTTGTTGATTTACATACGTTTTCGACAATGAAAATTCTGCCATTGAGCTCATCGATACATATCTTCGTCGGTGTAGTAGTTACAGACGAGTCCATATCGTACTTCGGATGTGTGGTGGCGTGATCGATGGGACATCGTTTAAAGTCTAAGTTGGAGTTGAACAGCAACACTTGTTTCTTTGAATTGTCTACTACAAGAAGATTTCCTCCACGGTCAATATCCATGCACAAGGGGTAACCCAAGAGAACTTTATTACACTTTTCACCATAATATTTTAAAATAGTTCCTGTTGTATCTACTAAACATATTCTTACCAATGCGGAAGTCTCATTTCCATGACATATTAAGAAGTGATCCGAAGTCAGTTTTATGGCATGCGATGCAAGTTCAATTCCGGAATTCCAAGGTAGCGGAATACTCTGTACCAAGTCTCCATCTGGTGTATATTCACACAATTGATATGCGTAGGCACGAGGAGACTCGTTTAGAAACGAAGTTGTTAATAGTATATTCGACTCGCTTGTCACAGAAATCTGACCTTTTGTAGAGTAAACTAGCCAAGACAAAACTATCTCCCCATTTCGATCAACTCTTGCAATTTTTGGTTGTGGATTTGTCTCACACAGCATATACAAGCATTTGTTGGTATTGCAGTGTTTGACATCAGACAATGTGCCTTCAATTGGATTTCTCCACCTTCGCTTAAACTTTAGTGTTTTTAGGTCATTTATAATCACCACACCATCGCTGCCAACGATGAATAGTTCATTGTCTAGAATGGCAATGCCATACACTCGATAGTATCGATACATGAGAGATGTTGGATCACAAGCGACTTCCATCGGTGTATAAATAGCTGCAGTTTTAGCATCCCAGTCAATATTTCCTATAAAAGTAAAATAGACGATATTGAACTTTATTTTCAGTTTTAACAATTACAAATTGATTGCCTTGGACTCATAGGCAAACTCCAAAAGAGAAAATTTACAAAAATAAACATACAGAAAACATAAAAAAAGTTCCTAAAAGATATATAATAAATTTGTAAATATATTTATGCCTGAATGCAATATTTAAACTTAAAAAATGTCAAGTTGTGTGCCGAGTTCTTCGCACACTAGATAGAAATAAATTTGTATTTTCATATCTTAAGACCGAACTATCCAGTAGCGATTAACTGCCGCCCGGATACCTGTAACTGCTTTTGCTGGTGAAGGAAATCTTGATGAGGTTTTGAGAAAAAAAACTTTCCTGGATCAATTTGGACAGTGCTTTTTAACTCTCCTCCTGGAGGCATTGATCGAATGCAAAGAATGCTTCATATTCGTATGCTGATTATTCTTGTCATTCAATGTAGGCTACCTGCCTATGTAGGCCTATAATATCGTTTGTAACTAAGAATGATGTCTGTTACTGAGAACTAAAGTTGATACTCATTTACGGTACATACTTCTTGAAATAATGTTTGCACTCAAAGTCTCAAAGAAAGATATGCAAACTCTGCAGCAATTTTTCTTGTTAATGAAGCTACATATAAATACGTTACATATAATTTATGTGCCCTTACGCTGAATAATATGGGGCGCCACACCAAAACCAGTTTTAAGGTGATTTTGCAACATATCGAGTTTGATACATCATTTCAAAGGTCTGGTCTAAGGCTTCAAAATGACACAAAAATTAATTGCTCTAGTTTTATTCTAACCCACGATATAAGGCAAAAAGTGATCCAATTAAATCAATTAATTAACTTAATTAGAGCAAAATAATACGGATATCAGGAGCATCAAAATAGCTTTAAAACTTTTATGTTTTAACAAAATAAAAGAAATTAATTTTTTTTTAAATTTTAGATTAAATTCTGTGCAAAAACCAAAAAACACAAACATACTATTTCTCTAAATATCTCTGTGTAATTTCCGACTTAAAGCCGGTTTCGGTGAGGACCGCCACATACATAATTGCAACGAACAATTATAAATATCTTCAATCAGTAATATTTTCTGGCATCTTCAGGTATGAGTCTTTGGAGCCACGATGTAGCACTGTCAAAGGCTCTAGTGCATTTAATAAAATTGCTGTTTTTGGATGCTCGAACAGTGTATTTATCTGAAGAATGTTTCAGAACTTTCAATTCTCTTTGGCTTTCAAACGTCTGGATATTAGGATGACTGACTAACTGTGCTTCAGATGCACGCTTTTATGTGCCAACATTTTTCGTATGCCTATTCATAATAAAATAGAACTAGCTACATTCAGACTTGAATTTTATTAAGCCTACGTAATAAGTAGAACTGAATTACCTTTGTCTTTCGTTTCATTTTCCTCTCCATATGCCAGACATCTTAATAGATTAACCTGTCGTTCCAAGTCTTCAACCTTTTTGATGAACATCTGCTCCCTTGATTCACACTCCAAGATGCGATCAGTCAGCATATCTCTTTCCTCCTTTAGCTCATCAGCACACACTCCTTTATTCACTAGTTCTTCATTAAGTGCTTTAGCCGTAGCAAAAACGTCTCCGTCTGATTGGGCTGTTTCGCCTTCTGATGTTGAACTCTGTGGTTTTGTGATTGTTTCTTCAGATTTCGATATGTGCAACTGGTAAGTGCTGCTTTCAGGGTTTGTGGTAGGAACTTGACATTCTGTTATTTCAAAACAGTTTGCTACATTATTACCAAGTGATTTTATGAAGCTTTGTAATTTTACAGTACTTATATAGTATAAAACACGCATCCATGACTTAGAGGTCCATTAATTTATTTAAATGGTCTAGAACTAGTTATAGAATGCTGACCATTCAAACCTAACAAAACAGCAGAAACATTAGCTAATCTCAAAGTGGCTGATCTGCCAATTTCTCCAAGATATCGGACTATTTGTGAAAAATACTCCTGTTAACTCCACTTTGAGGTGGAATCGTCTTCAAGAGCATTTCTTTGGAGAATACAAACAATTAAATCGTAGAAGCACCAGCATCACCATAAAACTCTGTTTTAGTCCCGGAATTGTCTGGCTAACGATCGACCGCCTGTTCAGACCCAGGTGAGAAATTATGAGAAGCCTTCCAATGAATGCAAAAACAGTCCTATACCCGAAATCCAGACTGTTTCACAAGACAATTTCAGCTACCTATGTGTGGCACCTCAGTACAGTATTAGATTATAACCAACCAATCCATGATCCAGTGTCTTTGAGAGGTTTTCTAAAGGCGCCAGGTAAATATTCAATTAGAGACAAGCCGAAATATGCATAATTATGTAGAAACTGGTGCATTGATCTAATAGGCATGTGCATAACTACTATGATTATATAAGTTACATCAATTACAGTTCCTAGACAATTTGGAGCCAGACAATTCGGAGTGGTAAGAATTATTTTCATCAATCCAACTGTTATTTGATTAACAATTGCTTCCATAAATCCAATGTTCATTTAACCTTGGGTGACCATACGTCCAGGTTTTCCGGGACATGTCCCAGTTTTTTGTAGAGCATCCCGGTGAGTTAGGCAAAAGTGCAAAATTGTCCCGGTTTTTGACAAGAAGGAAACTTGAATTTTGATAACGTCAGTTTTATGTAAACGACAGAGAAAAGTGTAGTTTGTAACCCAAAAAGCAATCGTAACGAAAGAGAAGTTGCCAATTTATATAGAGTATTATATTACATCTTTAGTAATTAGGATAGGCTATAGTGAGTTTAGTTTACAGAATTTAAGAATAATTATCGAGTCGTAACGAGAAAGTTTTCATAATACAGATTCAGTGGCGGCACAAGATTTCGCCAGGTCGCGTCAATTAAAGTCATAATGGGATTTAGACCACTCATGTCGGCACTGGAATAGTTTTTTCCAGATGACAACTTAATATTCTGCCATTGTAATGGTGAAATTTTAAGAAATTCTGATGGTGAGGGGCACATATCCTCCCAAAACCTCTTTTCTGCCTGTTTGTCCACCCAGAAACATTGGATCTTTCTCTGTACTTCACTACATACTGAGCATCGATTGAGAGAGTGTTCTCAATATTGTGAAAGACTAGAGCAGGTTGGAGGTTTCGACACTCAGCGTTAAATTTAACTGTGATCACTGATCACACCTGCATCGATATGTTCGAAAAGCATAATTTGCAGAACAGACCTTAACTAAAAAAACATTCTTCCGAGAAATATCAGTAACTTTGAACTGCGTAAAAGTATGCAATAAGCTTATTATAAGCAACAATAGCCTACTGTTGACTGGAGTATCCTATAGGACAAGGTTTTCGTATGCACCTATAGTCCTGTAGTTAAGGTATTACAACTACTGCCAGTTTTCCAAAAAGTTTCCCGGTTTTTGATGGCCGAAAATGTGGTCACCCTAATTCAAACAATTAACTCCTATTAAAAAAATTTATTTTTTCAATCCAAGTTTTATTTTAGCAAGACTCATTTTCATAAATTCAACTTCTGCTTGAGCAAAAATATTTCCTTCGATTCAGCTTCTGTTGAAGCAAGAATTATTTTCATGAATCCAACTTCTATTTAGACAAAAAAATTTTTAACCACACCCAATTGTACACTCTGAATTGTTCAGCGCCGAATTGTACAGATATCATCTAATTATTCTTGGATTACTCCCCTTTAAATAAAACCTCTAATCCAAACATACAGACTGTGTGCAAAATTTTACCTTCAATTTTTCCAATGATGTTCTTGTCATGCAAATCAAAAATGTTCTGAAACTTTGCTTTTCTAAGCGATATTTCTCCTGCATATGGTTTATTTAATACAGTGGACATGTACATATCACTCAACTCCTGTGCCCTTTTGCATAAATTATCAATAACTCTGCACACATCGCTAGCTGATCCCAAAGTTGTAATCTGATTACAGTATGTCTCATAACTTTCTAAACTGGCAAGCAATGTTTCAATTTCATCTTTCTGAATCTCAGCATCTTTCAGTTTTTTATGCTTAACTGACTTTATCTGTAAAAGAAGGAACTCTGAATGTTCATCCACAAGACGCTTCAACTCTTCTCTTGTTGTTGTTATTTGTATTTCAATAATATCTGCCTTATTTACAAATGCTGTCCTATCTGTCTCTGCAGTCTCTTTCATTCTAATAAGGTCTCTTACATATCCAGGAAAGTTCTGTGTGCTTTCGTGAATCCGTTCTCGAAAACCGTTAACAACAGTGTTTACGTGCACGCTATCATGATTTTTATGCAATTCAAAAAAGCATTCGGCACAAACGACTTCTTGGCAAACAGAACAATATATTTCAAGAACTTTTCCGTCATGCTGGTCGCAGAAAGTTGGCACAGCAGCCCCTATGCACCCATCCTGGCTAACCATCTGACCTTCTAAAGCAATGATTTTGTGGTACTTGGACAACTTGTTTTTTCTGTGATGTCTACAGCATTCCTGACACAACTTCTGCTGACAATCTACACAATAAACCTCAGCTGATGGAATCTCAGATGCGGCAACAGGATCTAAGTCTTCTGAACAGAGATCACACAAAATTCGGTCCTCTGATGGACTCAAAGCCTTTCTTATTTCCACCATTCTATCCATGAAAAAGTTCTTCTGTAAGCCAGAGAAACCGTTTTCGGGAACTGTAAACTCTTTTCGACATATGGGACACGGCATTTCATCTTCTGGGCACCGGTTTATTTTGGCCCCAGCCTTTTCTAAGCAATTTAAGCAAAACGTATGAATACAAGGCAAGATTCTTGGTTCTCTATAGGTTTCCAAGCAAATACAACAATCTGTAATATCTTTAAGTTTCTGCTCCATCGTCTTTGTTTTCTCTTCATCGGCAGACATTCGATCGGTATAACGAGGCCTTAGAGCACAGACGTCGTATCTGCAATTTTTTCAGAAAATCACTTTTTGACGCTATTCGATGCGTAAAATTATTCTTCACAGCCTCACAAAGGTTGTATGTACATACGACGAATAGGCACTAAGATATCGTTCATATCGTTTAGAATCTGAATGTCGTATCTGCATTTTTAAGGTCACAAACGTCGTATCTGCAACAGATACGACATTTTGTGCAGTAATTTATGCCACACATACGACATAATCTAGTGCACAGATGTCGTATCTGGCCATTAATTACATTGAAAAAGTCTTTTCGTTATGCTGCTGCATAAAAGACACTGACAATGTCACTTGCTGAATCAAAATAAACATTTCGGCTATCTCACTTTTTATGAGAAAGGAACATGTATCTTGAAAAAAAGTTTTTTCTACTTCCTGAAAAGTTTTGTTTTTTGCACATACGACGTCTGTGCTCTAAGCCATCGATAACTATCGTTAGGGGATTTCCCAAAGCAGTGGTTTTTTCCTTGGTTTCAAGCAGCAGAGGCCTAATATTTATATCCTTGGATTGGGTACTGCAAATATTATGTTCCGTTTTTCTGCTTCCTTTCTTCAAAAGGATGTGCAATACAAAAACCTTACAATAATCGTAACATAATTTTATAGTTCTGATCGAAATTATACCAATAATGAACTTTAGCCTAACTTTATTTCGATATGATAAAGAGCCAATTAAATCTTTTCCGGGAAAGTCGGGTAAACAGTAAACACCGGAAGCTTGGTAGATTAATTTATTAGCCAAAATTTAGCAAGTAAGTAAGTATAATATTATTTGTCACACCAGTTGCTAACCGCACTTTGGTTTACACTGGGACTTTACTTACGGTAATTTAAGTCGATGACTAGTGGGTCATTGACCTAGTTTATGCCTGCGGCTACATCCAGGATTTGTGCAGTATAAACCGACCAGACCCGTGTGTTTTGATCATGAATGTCGTAACTATTACGAACTATAATTATAATTTTATGGTCTTTGATTTTATGGCCTAATTTAATCAAGATAAAAGCTAAGTACCCGAAGAAGTCCCGTAGCTCAAAGAAGGATTGAGAGGGTGTCACGACAATTCGTCTGCCGACAACTCGTCTAACGACAAGTGGTCTCCGGACAATTCGTCTACGACAACTGGTCTACAGACAACTGATCCAGCGCTTGAGAAATGGAAGCTGGATGAAAGTTTTTACATGTGAAATGGAGGTTGGATTGATGAAAAAACGCAAGAGAAATGGAATCTGGATGATGGCTCTTTTGCAGGTGAAATAGAAGCTGGATTGACGAAAATAACGTATGAGAAAATAAAAGCTGCATGAAAGTATGTCTTGATCTGAAATAGAAGCTGTATTGATGAAAAAACCAGTGATTTAGTTGTCGGGGGGGTTGGGGGGGTTGGACCCCCTCAGTTCGTTGTCTGACCCCCTCAGTTAAGTGACTAAAAATGTGTTGAGGGGGTCAGCTTCTGACCCCCCAGTTCCTTGGCCCCTTCGTCCATATTCGTATGATTCTTGATTCGTGTCTCAAATTAATTGGCTGCAATACTTGTCTATACAATGCGTGACTGAGAGTAGGGAACCAGGCACCAGCCTATAATTTATGACGCGGGTAGAGAGCATCGATATTTATATTTAGACCTGGATTGCGCTTATGAACTCGAAAGTGAGGTCGACGACCTGCCATCTTGGAACTACAAATGTGTTGATATCGATAAACTTATCAAAATGCCTTATTGCGCGACAATAAATTGTTGTAAGCAACAAATTAAAGGAGCAACGCAGTCGTTTATCGGTGAGTAACATGTTCACTGATTATTTTATTGTCTAGTGAACGTGATCGTTATTAAAATGTTAATAAATACGACTTGCGTACAAGGACGCTTGCCTTCCCTTGGGCCAACTACTCATAGCGGGACCTGTATTTTGCATGTTAACTAACACAAAACTAAGCCCGCTCTGTTCCTAACAATCCACCTGCGTTATTTGTAACGTGTTGCGTTTAGGGCAAATAGATTTATTGGTAATCCTGAAGACTGCGTGCCTGTATACAAAATAATATGGTTACATCGACTTGGATAAAATAGAGCGCTGCGACCTATCAGACGAATCCCATGATGCAATGCACTCAGTAAGTCATTAACGCGAGATCTATGTAAAACGGTCAGTGTACGGTCAGTTTAAAAAGTTATAAATGAGGGATAATAATATTATCCTTCATATGCAGTAAATCGAGCAAATAGAAAGTTCGAAGCTGAAGAAACCTGCGCTTTGTAAACTTATTAGGTAGGCGCTTTGAAGTTAGATGTTGATTTGCGTTTCACACTTTGGCTTCGTTAATTTCGAACAGATCCGAATGGAAGCTCATGACATAAAAGGCGGTTGGGTATTTTCTCCCATCGCAGACCCAATAAATGGCATGTGAAATATCCATGCATGTATGGTGTTGTTTGAGTGTGCTTGTCACAGACTGGGGAAGAGAATTTTGGTGCATTGATTTTACACACGTTGTCCGGGCTAAATAGGTAAAGGCAATTATCGAATTATGCGGGCGTCCTGCAGTGGCATAATCAAAAGTTAGAAAACCTTATCCCAAACTGTTGCATCGTCGTCACCTTTACAGAACTTTGTAGTTTTCTCGTCATACACATCTTACTTACAATTCCTCAACTTAATAACTTACATCGATGTCTAATAAATATTTGTAATAATGCCTGTTTATGAATTGACATTTTTGAATATGTTAATTGTGTTAACAGATTTCCATATTCACAGCCAGAACTACTGAAACAATGGGTGCATAATATCGACACAGAAAGATTTGCAAAGAA
Source organism: Lumbricus terrestris (assembly GCA_949752735.1). Classification (NCBI taxonomy): domain Eukaryota; kingdom Metazoa; phylum Annelida; class Clitellata; order Crassiclitellata; family Lumbricidae; genus Lumbricus; species Lumbricus terrestris. Next base: position 76,419,414 of record OX457037.1, read on the forward strand.
ATCAGTCGTTTCATCTGCCAAGCTGCTTCGATTGAACTGGACCAACAAGTCAGACTTCATCCTGGGTCTGTGCCAACCGGGGTTCCGGTAGCGCATTGGTTAACACCGGCATGGAGAGGGAGAGGTAACAAGTCTGAACTCACATTGGGCGGACATGCTTTGTAGGCTGCTATTGGCGTCGTGTATTGCAGTTTCATACCCATCCGCCATCTAATGTTTTAATATTTATAGACTAGCTGGTGAATTGAAGATAATGAAATTAAGCAATTTATTATTTTTAAAGCTGTTCCACATTTGTGCTGCTATTATGGAATATGGAGAATAATCATCCTGTATTATTAATTCATGACCTTAAAAGTAGTTTGTGTAAGTCACACCAGCTGAGCTCCCTGATTCACTGTATTCACCTCGGATTGCAGTTTGTCATTCGGGATCAGTAAACAAAGATCTGTGAGCTATAATTTTTACTGTGCTCCTATTTGCTGTTTTAGGTTGTCAAGTCTTGTAAACCCCAAAGAAGCGACTTCAGCAAGTTGAGCACACCGTAGGCTGTCAACATCGTCTACAATTGCCGTCACAGAGAACCGCCCCGGTCAACATCGTCTACAATTGCCGTCACAGAGAACCGCCCCGGTCAACATCGTCTACAATTGCCGTCACTGAGAACCACCCCGGTCAATATCGTCTAGAATTGCCGTCACATTTAAAAAAATGTTAGTCCAGGACAATGGAAGGAAAATGGATACTGTTGTGGATTGTGCTTGAATTATATTGAGCAGATTACAGGAGGTTGAGGGTTTACGAAATGGCACTAAGTTAAAAATTGCTCACATGATGTGCAAATCGGCTACAGTTCGCTTTTTACGTATAATTGTTCATTTGTTTACAAATTAAGACAGGACCACTAGGAACATTTTTGGTGCAGTTTGAACTTCTTGCGGCTCCAATAATTATTCCTACAGTTGGGTTGCATTGCTTTAGATGTCTGAATGACCACATGTTTGATAGTAAACCCGACAACAATCATGTTTTTAATTTAATCAAGTGCATTAGCAGTTGCACCATCTGAATGCATTATCTGGTCAAGCAGAAAACTGTCCAATTAACTGGACCAATAATTAATTTGTAAACAGCTGGCACAGCTGGTTCTGTTTAAACATCAATGAGAGATAAGTATTATTTGGTCAGCTACGCTTATAGTACTCAGTAAAAAAACAATTAATGTAATGTAATTAGTAATTTCTATAGCGCTGCTCACAACCAAGGCCATTCAGTAGCGCTCCAATTAGTGTGTTAAGCTTATGTATTGCTGAGCTTAATGTGTGGCTAGCAGAACTTGTGAAATCATTGAATGCACAGACTTTCAGGTTATGTTACTAATATGCCAATTAGTGCAAGTGTCCTTGAAATAGGAAACGAATATTGTAATGTTATGCTCGTTGCTTTTGGAATTACATTAGTTGATGTTGAGATTTGTCATTAATGTCAAGTCATGTAGCGTCAAGTAATGGTGATGATTTTAGGCTTTGGCCGGTGGCATGTTTTACCTTTTATGGTTGACATGCATCTTTATGTGTAGCTTGTTTGCAATAGGTGAATTTGTCTATTGTAATATTTAAAGTTTTTGATTAGCAATTTATTGTTTCAATTATGGAGCACTTTTTTACATGCAAAGAGAGTGGTTCCAAACAATTGTAAGCAATGTTTTGCATGTTATTTATTTCCTGTAATAAATTCACGAGTTATTGGCTAAGCCGATTCAATGTGTGTGTTGCTACATGCCTGATATAGGAAGCAGTCACCTGGGTGATCCTGGCACTCCTCAACAGATTATATCCCCTACAAAGGAAAAGAACCGTGATTCGCAAGGTATGCGGGTTATTCCCCCCCCCATAAGTCCATGGATCTACATCCTGTCACCTTACACTCTGGTGCATTCCTGGTGCAACTGAGGAGTAGTGGTGAGGACTTTGACTTCCCCAGGGATAATCTGACTTGGAGCCCACTTTTTGATTTAGGTGCATAGTCATGTTGAGGTTTCTTGGTCTTTCTTCCAGGTGGTGTTATTGTTAACCCCCACCCCATAGCTACGACCTTGGGTATCCTTCCAGCACCTGCTTTTTGCGTTGGCCAGCTGTTTGTCAGGGTTTCCGGTGAGCCTGTCCACCCTGTCAATCACTTCAGTCAGAGGTTTTTGCCACTGTCAGCCCACTAGGCAATTTTCTGCTTAGCTGTTCACCCCCAGTCCCTCACCCATCACTGTGAAATGCAGGTTATGACTTTGGGGTAGGAAGAACTATAGCCGATGCTTTGCTATATTTAAGAGTACCATGACGGTAACACTTGATGTCTAAGTTTTTAGAAGGGCTTCGATACAATGAGGCTCAATGGCTTGCAGTCCATACAAATAGCCTCCATACCAAATTTCTACCATGGTGATTTGTACCCCACTTCCATAATTAGGCCAACTGCAGCCATGCAGAATTTAGCCTTTTCCGTGGTGGGCCGTTGTCTGGAATGGGCCCCCACAGGAGCCACTTCTGTTTCCGGGGGCTCTTTCTGAGACATTTTTTACTGAGCCCAACACTATGCTAGAGCACGGGTTGCAGGTTCGAATCCGCCTCAAGTCGCCGCTTAGGGATCTTGGGAAATTCCTTCACTCGTAATTGCTCAGCACTTTGGTGTGAAACCACAGAATAGATAAAGCGTAGTGAAACTCCAATGCAGTGTCCGCGCTGTAGTCGGGACTCGGGAGCGCCTCTGAGTAGTGAGCTTGAAGGAGCGTTATAGCAAGTACACATACAAACTTCTGAGCAGTCCCTCTAAGAAGCCTTATATAAATTCTGGAGTGAATGAATGCATATTCGGAAAATTCTCAGCGTCCACAGAAAATGTGCCAAAGAGACCAGCTGAAATATCGGTGCTATAAGCTTCTTAAATGAAGTCCGCAATGGCCAGTGGTCGATGTTTTTGGAGCCTTGCAAAAAGCCTACTGGAAAACAACACATTATAATAATTTGTTCAAGTCGTAGTATGATAGCTAAGCAACAACTAAGAGTTGGTCAGTTTGCAATGAATTTGGAAATGTTCTGTAACCGAAGGTTTTAATCGAGACATCAGGATATCAAGCGCACATCTGAACACTTGTAGCTTTAAGATGGCGGCATGATCTAAAAAAAGATCTCGACTGTCTGTCCGCCGACCGCACATTTTTGTGCAGCGAGCATAGACTAAGCGCAATCCAGTTCTATTAATATCGATGGTAGAGAGCCATTCTCAAGTAAATATTAGTAATTAGTCCAGTAAAATACCGATAATACCAACTCATTTAGTATTAATCTATAATTTCTTCAGCATTTGATAGGTAACTATATCCTAAATGCACACGAGAAATGCAAAGGACGCAGAACCTAAGGAAACTTTGTAATATTTAATCAAAATTTGTGTGCGATCGACGTAAACAAAAGTGAGCGATAATACGTGATTTACTGTATACCCTAGCGTTACGACGCTTGCACGCAAAATTTTCCGATATGCTTTCAACGCTAAGACTGCCAAAATCACAACCCAGGGATGGGTTTGCCAAGGTGTTGGCTGCTATTAACATGAGATACTGGTCACATGTTAATGTTATAGACTCTGGTGTCTCATTAGGTTTAAGTATTTCTTTTAGTACTTTTTTACCTGTTCTTGTTCACTGTGATGACTGCATATATGAATATAAAAATTGCAAAATTGGATCTTCATGTGCATTTTGTGTTTCACTGGTTTTCCTTGACACATGTTCTGACTTGTGTCAACATTCACATTCACCACAACATTTGCAATGAATTACTCCCTTGAACATTTAGCAAGGTTTTCAGCTTTTCAACCCAATTGTTCAAAAGCTGAACAGCTTTTCTTGTATTTCAAATTTGCATTTATTTATTTTAACAGTTCCAGTGGTACAATGATGGGTGCTAATCCAATTTTAATGCATAATTCCATTTCCATACGGTTTCCCTTGAAGTCTGACTGCAAATAATGCCTTGTAGCCTTATCATTGTTAAAAGTTGAGCGCAAACCAAAAATTATATGAAATGCAGTTATTTTAACATGAAGCAAAACAGTAAATGAAACACAGTACTCAAAACTTTTTTATTTGAAACATTTAAAAAGTCACGGCAATTTTTACTTCACTTATTTTTAAAAACTAGTATTAATTAGTTGGAACTACTTACTATGCATAACTACTCCAACAAGAAGTCAAACGTTTGCAGCTACTCTTGCACCTTATTGATTGTTAGTGATGCGCTACAGAGAAGTCCTGAAATCACTATATATATATGAGCATCAGATACAAGAATATTATAATTGCAGTATCATGGCAGTAATCGTAATTCAAAGACCTGATATGTGAAATTCTTGACGTTGAACTGCCAATACGGCCTTAATACATTCTGAGCAAGCCTTGCCAATGGGCAGACATTCTTCAAGCTTCTGCACAATGTCAGTATTTTTAGATTTTTCCATGGTTTTAATTGACAGAGCATAAACCGAACACAAAATAACAGCAATCAGTACAAACTCAATGACTTTCAAATGATTGGTGCACAAGTCAACTGATGATCAAGCCAAAGGGTCATATGGACCTGTTGAGGCTGAATTGATCCTTTTATTCTGGATAACATTTATCAGTACTTAGTAAACAGTCCAAAAAGTGCAGTAATGCATGAAACGAACACAACTGAAACAAACTAAAAAAACATGACCAATGGTTAAGTCTAGTAGACAGAGATTAAAGTATTTTTTCTGAAACATGTCAACAGGTCAATGGTATTACACGATGGTGAGCATGCTTCCTCTGCATGCACAGGCGTTGATCTTTTGCATATCACTATGAATTTAAGAACATATGTACTTTTGATTCAATGCTTGGAGTTTTTTTACACTGATTTAGGATTTTGTGGATACTGATGACAATAAATTTCAATTAACAATTCAAAAACCACATCTCAGTTAGTGTCGCTTCAATTCCACAATGAAGCAATCAATCTGTGAGAATCTAGTATTTAGTTCAGCATGACATGTTCCTTACAAACTGAACTATCAAGCGAGATCATTTACAGATGATGGAGATTAGGTTATGTGGTACTGAACTGGTAGCTACCATCATTTCTTTCGGACTGTTTGTGTGAAGTTGCAAACAATTCTTGTTATGTGACATACCTCGGTTTGAACAAAATAGGAGACAAATTCGCTGTGGCTGATTTAGTGTTTTGTTAAACTGTTTTATCGGACACAAACAGGCCACCTCAGCCTTAACACTGTGGACACGGCACTCTGGGTGCTCTAGGTGTCCTGCTCGCTTCTTCTGGTCTCGGCAGACATCATCGAACCAGGGATCGGATGGGCGATGGTCTCTTGTGGATGGTCACTTCACAAAGAGGACCTGCCTGTCAAGGATACTGGTGATGAAGTCGTTGTAGACACTTTCCAATTGGTGGCATCCAGAGTTCTTAGATAGTCCACGTCTCATAATGGCGACTTTTTGAAGAGTCAAGCGGAACTCATGGATCTGAAAACGCTTCCAAGACCGACGAGATTCAGTGAAAAAGATTGGTTGGTCTGTGTAGGTCTGTATTACTGGCCGCACTGCGCTCTGCTGTCCATGGTGACTCAATGGTTCCTTTCACTTGCTCTGCAACAATGCAGAGGCATTCATTCTCTGTGGTTAGTCCAACAACCTGGACTTCCCTTGACTATGCGACACCTCCCAAGCTGTTCTCGATTTCACAAGCTGTTGAAGACTGATTTTTTCGCTTGATCTCTGCCGACATTTGTTTCATTCTGCAAGGCAGTTACAAAGTTCCTTTTTTCTGAGCATTTACTTCCCTCCTTCCCAGTAGTGTGACCTTTTCAGTGACTTTGCCATCAGCATATAACTTCAGAGGTAGATGAATGATATCCAATACAAGAAACCAATGTACTTGAAGTCATTCTTCAGTTTCATGAACTTTGATGGTGTTTCTTCTGTGTTGCATTGATCTTTCACGGCTGAACAAAACCTTTGAAACATGATTTAAATATAGCCATCCGCTATTTTGCCATCGATGTACAGAGAATTCTGCAAAAGAAAGCAGTTTTTAAAACAGAGTTAAACTATTTTGACATCAATTTTAAAAAATTTCAATAACCAGCTTCTTATTTGGGTTTCTATGAAGCAACCAGTATCAACTTTAAGTTCAATTCTTGGTGTGTCACTTTGACAACATGAATGAAACCTAGTTATAAGCCATTCAGTGTATTTGCAGTAGTTTCTAGAGTGTCACCTTGGTCTTGTATGTTTTTTTACTTACAAACACATATATAATTATTGTGGAGCGCGGTGGTGTAGTGGATATGTTCGTCGCCTTGCGTAGGGACCTTGAGCAAGTCCTTCACTCGCAATTGCTGAGCACTTCGGTGTGAAACTCTGAAGCGGTGTACGCTCTGTAGCCGGGAGCGCTTCTGAGTAGCGAGCTTGAAGGGGCGCTATAACAAGTGCACACACAAACATAATTATGACACTAAATATGGTATATTTTTAAGTATCACACAAAAATGCTTTCTGAATACTGCTCTATAATGCATATGTCAGTTGTCACTAGACTATTCGCTATTCGATCAGATATTAAAACAATGCAGAGTAAACTAGAAAGTTATCGAGACAGTCCAGACACCAAAACAGTTGTCTTAGGATTTGCAGTACAGCTATATTAGCATACTTCAGGTGGCCATTTCCAATCTTTATTGTAATGTTTGAAAGTTTCAATATGCTTTCTGCAACATAAAGTAACTACCTACATGGATGCAACATCAGAAATTGTTATCCACAACGACTTTGAAATTACAGCATTAATCTCAACTTCAAATAATTATTCAACTCCAAATAATTATTCAGTCACATTGGGCAAACTGTCTATTCGACTCTATCGTATGAAGAAAAATCCGAATTTCCTTCTAACAATTCTAACTTGTACCCTAAACATCATGACAGTCAAACACTATAGGCCTATGCAACAGTGTGAACGACTAAGCTGATCTATACTGTGTGTCAGTAGTGTGTTTACTCAATGTGACTAGGCTACTCAGTGGGAATCGGTCATTTTCGTGGACGTTTGAGATATTAGTTTGCTCAATGCACCTGCATTAATTACACTTCCCACGGGCCGTTTCCTTTCCCACATTGCAAAGCAGATTTATGGCCCTGGTTGACAGCACAGTTTCGCGTCAAAAAATAGATTTCGGGAATACGGCCAATATTGGTATTTGGGGGTATACGAGTTTCTGGAATTCGGTCCGCACCCTGGTTTTCTTCGCGAAACTTATAAAGTTACCATTTATGCGTTACATCAAATTAACTGATAAAAGGACACATTAAAAGTAATAAAAATGATCATATAATAGCGTCATTCTTCTCCGATTTGCTAATGTTTACACGGCGCCGTGTTTGACATCACGTAATATCGCTCACCGAAACGTTTTTACCGTTTTACACAAAATCCTTATGTTCTGCGTACTTTGCATTTTAGCTGCTAATTCTTTACTAATAGTACTAACCTTTTCGCCAAAAGAATGAAATTAATACTAAATGAGTTGGTCCGTCCACAAATTTGTGAAAATTTACTGTACTATAATGTTCATGTTCTTCAACGTATTTCCTTTTCCTGTTTGTCAGCTACTGATTGCATGTTAAATCGTCCAGTTTCTCTTGAAAAGTTGCAGAGAAATGAGTTTGTTTGCGTTTGGATTCGCGAAAAGCAAGCGAAAGATCGTCGGCGATGGTGGCGACGAAGAAGAAAAAGACTTGAATAAAAAGTTGAGATTGTTCAGGGTGCCGACGACGTGGAGAAATTTGATAATTTGAAAAACCAGTTCTTTCAGTCTTTGTATGATAATTTGCAGCAGAGATTTCCATCCACTGAATTCTTAGAGTCTGCTAATTCTTTAAATAAAACATCGTGGCCAAAGGATCCTCTGAAACGGGCGCTGTTTGGGGAAAAATAAGTTGCATTGTTGTGCAAGTCGTTTGGAATGAGTAATTCGGAGGCAGCTGATATTGTGCTTGATTATGCTATGTTTAAAAACAGTGATGGTGTAGGCCTACTTGTGGGTCAGAAATTACAGACACTTGTCGATTTGTTGGAAGTTTTACCTGTTTCTTCTGCTGAGTGTGAGAGAGGATTCAGTCAGATGAATCTCTACCACACCAGTGGAAGAAACAGGCTCCTGGTGAATTCAGTCAATGATCTGTTGATGATTGGCATCAACGGTCCGCCTCTTACGGCATGGAATGTTGATAAATATGTTATTTCATGGCTTAAGGCTGGCAGACATGGTGCTTTGGACAAAGCCACCGGACTTCCTAAGAAAAAGGAAGTTACTAAACACAGCTCGACATTATTTTTGTGTGAATAGTAACTCTTATTTAAAAACTTCAGAATTCTGTGGCATGTCAGCTAAATAATGGTTTTAGGCTTTTAGCCATTTACATGAACATTTGGCAAGTACTGTAATTAAAGTGAATACAACTGTATCTCATGAATAAAGGCGAGTATAATTACATGACGTGTTGGAGAGCGGAAAGAGAAAGTTACAAATCACCGTTTTTAATTTCTGTAACGGCAGGGATTTGACATGTATTTGTGTACTTTGGTAATCTGTACAAAATTACTGACCCCCCCAGTTAATTTTGGACAACTAAAACACTGGAAAAAACGCTCAAGTAATGGAAGCTGGGTGAGGGCATTTTTATATATGAAATAGAACCTGGATTGACGAAAATAACGGGTGAGAAATAGAAGCTGGATGAAGGTATTTTTAGATCTGAAGTAGAAGCTAGATGCATGTCGAAATACATGAATAAAATCATCAATCCAGCTTCCATTTAAGCTAAAAAAAAGCATTTTCATAAATCCAGCTTCTATTTCATCAATACTATTCGTCTGTAGACCAGTTGTCGTTAGACCAATTGTCCGGAGACGAGTTGTCGGTAGACGAGTTGTCGTGGAACCGATCGAGAGGTCGAGGTCCAGGAAGGGCGAAGCTGCTGGAAGGCGAGAACAGCTAGTTTCCTCGATACAGAGATTGCTAATCTGGAGAGGGAAATCAATGGACAGAGGAAACTGTAGGCTACGCTTATAGTCAAGGCAGCACTCAGGAATTTGACAACACATGAATTAACCGTGCACCGAACTTTGATGATGATGACGATGATTATGATGACGATGATTATGATGATGATGATGATGATGATGATGACGACGACGGCGGCGATGGTGGTTGTGGTGGTGGAGGTGGTGGTGGTGGTGGTGGTGGTGGTTGTGGTGGTGGTGGTGGTGGTGGTGGTGGTGGTGGTGGTGGTGGTGGTGGTGGTGGTGGTGGTGGTGGTGGTGGTGGTGGTGGTGGTGGTGGTGGTGGTGGTGGTGACGATGAGGATGATGATGATGATGCTGATGATGATGACGACGACGGCGGTGGTGGTGGTGGTGATGGTGATGGTGGTGGTGGTGGTGGTGGTGGTGGTGGTGGTGGTGGTGGTGGTGGTGGTGGTGACGATGACGATGACGACGACGATGATGATGATGATGACGATGACGACGACGACGACGACGACGACGATGATGATGATGATGATGATGATGATGATGATGATGATGATGACGATGACGACGACGATGACGATGACGACGATGACGATGACGATGAATATGACGATGACGATGACGATGACGATGATGATGACGACGACGACGACGACGATGATGATGATGATGATGATGATGATGATGATGATGATGATGATGATGATGATGATAATGATGATATATTTAAATGGACACATTTATACTACACCTTTTAATGTATATATCTTTCAATCATACAGTGTAAGCCTGTAAGGTTTACTTTCCATTAAGCCAACACCGATTCGAGCAAAATAATCATCCGACGATCGCGACATTGCCAGTCGCCAATAGCTTTCCCACCCTAAAAATTGTAACACAACTAAGAAAAATTGTGGGGGATGGAATAATAGCTTCACGTTCCCTTCCCAGGTTTCAAAGTGAAGAGAATTCCCTTATTTTCCTCCCCAGGATTTACGGCCATGTGCAGCTGCAGTTGTTTATGTGCGTGGCTAGTCTTAATGCGGCCATGGGTATTTTATGCAACCGATTTTTGTCTTTGTGTAGGCCTATGCGCAGTCAGGCAGTGGCGGCTCTATAGCCTATAGGCCTAGCAGTGCCTATACTATATAGGGCGAATGCCCTAGTAAAATGCCTTTGTCTGGTCTCTGCCTTGACAGAGTTTTTGCCCTGCTGAGAATTTACTTGAGGTGTAAATATAGTCCCTTGACTGGTTACTTTAATTGTACGACTGACATAACTATATGTATTATTATGCCCTGGTTAGGCCTACAAGAAATGTTTGGCGCCACCTCCGCAGTCAGAGGCAATCCCATATCAGCAGTTAGAACTATGACACCATGTAGGCCTATATTGTACAGGTAACATGCATAGTTGCGTTGTAAGACAGCATTATAGGCGTTTAAAAAAAATTAAACTTGTTGACTTAATGTTGATTAACTAATTGCAACTGGCGAGGACCCAATATGATATGCGGAGTCCTTGGCTGGCACCTGGCCATGCTTAAAGCCGGACCTGGCAGAGACTTGCAATCTTCTTTAAACCAAACCAACATGCATGTAGCAACCTTAAAATCGATCCTCATAGACATTGGCAACCAGTACGGTCAGTACTCAGTGGGCCTATAGGGTCTATTTGACGTACACATGTGCTGGCCTGTTTTAATAATAGAATAATATTATTATTACCTGACGTGAGCCAGATTAGTCTATGATTATCTGGCTGCTTCATTCTGCACACTGAGAAGTTCTTTCAAGAACTTAACCTCATCACAAGACCTCAAGTGGAATATGAGATCTACACGCTGGTTCCAAGTGAGTATACAATGCTGGCAGAGTAGCAAACGATCAAGGAGATATGGAAGAACTCAGTTGGTTCAGTCAGTACGAACAATTGACGCCCAAGAGGTCGTATAGGCTACCGTAAGAGTTTATCTAGATCATTTGCAAAATTACCCCGAATTTAGCCTGTTGAGTGTTGATTGCTTATAAACCTATTTATAAGGTCTATATTTAGCTAGTTAAAGTGTGCACGATGCCTGGAATGAGTGACCCGCTCATTGCTTACGGCAGTCTTGTATCTGTCCAGGCATTGGCATTTACGAAGACTAAAAAAATAGAAAATAACGACCTAGGTCTGTTTTACAAAAGGCCCACGGTAAAACCTAAGTCTATTTCCCAATAGGCACACACTGAATGTAGGTCTGTTTCACAATAATGAGGCCTATATAGCCTATACAGTGACTCGTAACGTACCGGTAAACCATGCATTCACTTCGTGCAAGAAATAGCGCAGGTTATAGGCCTATATATAGGCCTAATTAAAATTATGATACGCTATCCTGTGACTGATTGATAATTCGATTGCATTGTATTGCGGACTATATAATTATATTGCATTGCATTTTATAAGACCATTAAAAGCACTTCTTTCAGCAAAAGCCCTTAAGAATCGTTCCTAGTGTGATCGACCCCGAGAGAAAAAGAGAACATTTTGAGGCAAGGGAAAGATGACGAACGATCACCATAGGCGTAGAGAAAATTTCAGTAGTAGTTGAATCACAATTCGACTTCTGCCCGAAAATATAAACTATTTGTATATATGAAATAAGTCCCAAACGGTAACTGAGCCGATCGACACAGTGGTCAGGGTCGATCACAGAAATTGCGGGCCCCTTAGGCAAAGCAACCCAGTATGAGAATTGTGGAAAAATAACTGGGGGGGTTGGACCATTATCCACTTGGAATTGGGGTGTAAAAAACATACTTTAACATGGGGCTCTAAGAAAGACTGGGGGGTCGAAACCCCCAACCCCCCGGCAATTCTCACCCTGAAGCAACCACGGGGCCATGAATTTTCCTTCTGGGAAATTTGAAATAATTACCAAAAGTGCGGGTCGAACGACCGTGCAATATGCTATCTATGTATAAAATAATAATATAAAAATAAATATGATTTTATTCAGCTGTTAGATAGGAGCCTCTCTGTATCTCAGAGAACAACACATTGGCAATGCAGCAGGAAAGACGCTTTTACAAAGGAATTCTGTGTGGGTCCTGTACTGTAGACTTGGTGTGTGTGGGCGCATACATGCAATACTGTATGCGTGTGTGTGTGTGCGTGTGTGTGTGTGTAGTCGAACGACCGTACGCGCAATGCTGTCTATGTATAAAATAATAATAATATAAAAAATAAATATGATTTTATTCAGCTGTAACATGTATAGGCCTCTCTATATCTCAGAGAACAACACATTTGCAATGCAGCAGGAAAGACGCTTTTACAAATGAATTCTGTGTGGGTCCTGTGCTGTAGACTTTGTGTGTTTGGGCGCGCACATGCAATTATAATGTGTGTGTGCGTGTGTGTGTTTGTGTGTGTTAGGGCACAGTTAAGCCTATCCAGATAAGCATAAATAATGAATTTTGCATATTTACCTATTCTCTGGACCCTTAGGCCTAAAAGTCGCCGGTCCCAATTATAAGGCATTTCAATATATATATATTATTTATTTATCCATTTCTATAGCGCCCCTTCAAGCTAAATACTCTGATTCGCTCCCGACTAGCGCCAATTAACACTGCATCGGAGTTTCACGCCCAAGTACCCGAGCAATTGCGAGTGAATGACTTGCTCAAGGTCCCTACACGGTGGTTGAGGTGGATTCGAACCTGCAACCTTCCGGCTGCAAGGTAACGAATAAGCCCACTGCACCACCGCGCCCCACAATAAGTAGCTAGCCTCAGTTATTAAAGACAGGATAAATGTGGAGAGTTCCAGTATTTCCACCACCCCTCATCTTGGCGGTGGTAGGAAGTGTATCAGATCTATTTATTCAATTGCCAGTGTAGTTAACCGAATCAGTTTTCTGTACATAGGCCTATATGTGCGATTCATTGTGAATAAGAATAATGATTTGGCCATCATCCAAGTAATTTCTGATGTAGGCCTAACTAGGCTATATATATATATATATATGTATGTATATATATATATATGTATATATATATACTGCTATGTTCACTGATGTCAAATGGTCTCGCAACAACCTTGTCACTGCTCAGTTCTAGGTTCAAGACGCCGGTGTAAGCGAAAGCAAGAGTGGAAGCAGAACGGGTTTTTAACGCCGATCCGCCCAGAATAAATGACCAGTTTTCAACTGGGAAACACAGATTCGTGAACATTCTTCTCCAAAGCTAATAACACATCGTCAAAAATGGTGAGTCCAATTCCTAATAATTTCAGAAGTAATTTCTTAATAATTAAGTCGGCATAATAATAATTAGGCATATAGGCCTAGGCTTGCATGCCTGTGTTCTCAGGCGATGTTGCAGTTGGAGAAGGTCTACGAATTAGCACCAAGTATATAGGCGAGTAGATTCAAGTCAAGTGCATATAGGCCTATAGTCAAAGTAGACTTAGGCCTACCGATTACTAGGCCTACTTAAGAAACAGAAAAGATCTTTTGTATCTGTAGCTGTAATCGGACAATTTTATAGCGCTGCTCAGAAACCAGCAACTTTGTTGACCTGCCTCAATGCCTGTTTCGTGAACAAGAAAGTGAGACGGTTTGTGGTGTAGTTCTTCAAAGAAAGAGTTATAGGTACGGAACCGTAGGCTGCATGCTATACGCCTAGTCTACTTATGGATTGGTTTGGAGGGTCGCGCTGCTTCGGCGGACAATATCGCAGTTTTTAAGAAGCATCTACGTACATGTAGATGTTTACAGAAACTGGAACTATTCAAACTTGGCCTATCGTTATTCTACGTGGCCATCCGATGATAATAATTTATTAATTTATTATCTTTCTCCCGTCAGACATAGACCTATAATTATTTTCAGCTGCTGTACTTAGACTTCTAAACTTTCTTCCCATGTGTCTGAAAGCCCCTACGTTCTGCACATCTGAAAGAATGACGATTGTACTCTACTCTTGATGCGAATGGAAACCACTGAATGGATTTCCATCGTGTCATTCCATTCTCAACTTAATGTTATCATGCTTAGGCCTATATGCCTAGCCCGTAGGCTATCCTTTATCCGCAATAAGCTGCCTCTCTGTCTTGCGTAGGTCGATTGATCTTTTGGGTATCGATCAGACTACGACTTGGCTTTGGTTTGCCATTGGCTTACAGGTCCACCATGGGCGCCCACACATAGGGGCAAGAGGGGGCACTTGCCCCCCTGGAAAGTTGATTTTCCCATTTTTGACTACTATTTTTTGGTTACTGACAAACTTATTTGCACCTTTTCGCAAATGTTACTAACGATACACAGAGTAACATTGGGAGATTTAGGCCTATATTTAGAAAAATTTGTGGCAGCATACTCGTTCTTAATATTCTGCTTTGAATGTTCCATCTCCTGCTAAAAAAAATTAAACGGTAGCGATTGTGTTTTGCCCCCTCCTGCAAAAATTTCTGCGGGCGCCCATGAGGTCCACCTCGTGCATCTGACACTGACACAATGGAAGTCACTAATAAATAATGTTGTGAAACTTATAACGAATGATAGACATGATCGAATGTTTTTCTGTTTAGGCATCACGACGAAAGCAGAAGAAGAAGAAAGATCTTGACGACTTGAAGAAAGAGAAGGAAATGGTTCGTTATAAAGAATATAATAAGATTATTATTATTGCTTGCTAACAAATAGATATCAACGACCAGTTGGTCAGATGTGGGACGATTTGGTGTAGTGGTTGGTTCCGTGGCTTGGAGCCAGAGGGTTCCAGGTTCGAATCCACCTCAAGCCGCCGCGTATAGGGACCTTGAGCAAGTCCTTCACTCGCAATTGCTGGTGCGCTTCGTCGTGAAACTACGATTCAGTGTCCGCGCTGTAGTCGGGAGCACATCTGAGTACAGCAGATGCGAGATATAAATAAACAAATAAATAGTGTCTGGCCACTATTTCCATTAAAAATGCGTAGCATTAAATTAACACTTAGGCTATAATATGGTCTGTTGCCCCAAAATAATAATGTATACCTAGAATTAATCTTATAGGCACTTATTGTAACCGCAAACTGGTAACTTCTACAGCGACCACAAAGGCGAAGTAGGGGAACCAGCTTTCTCAAAACACGTCGCAGGCTGAGGGTCAAGACCCGGAGAGTCGGGCAGGCAGATAGTCGGACGGCTAAGATGGATGATGTTTAGACTTTAGAGTTGAAACGGAGGTTAATTGATTCTTTCTCGTCCTCAACGAAACCAACCTTAGCGGCTGCTCTGGCTACACTCTCTTATGATCTCTGTAGCAACCGAACTATAGAGCCCCATTTGGTCACTCTGATACGCCCCAGCGCTTGTGAATTGGCTATAGTAATGGCTATAGTGCCCTGGGCAGCTGGGCTTATATCAAGAGTAAATATATATGTTTTAAGATTGCGATTTCGACTGCTGAAACTGGGTCCATCGACGCTCACAACTCGAACACTAGAGATTTTAGAATGAACGCATATATGAGTATAACAGTTGTAGGTATTTGTATGCGCACTTGTTATAGCGCCTCTTCAAGCTCACTACTCAGAGGCGCTCCTGACTGAAGAGCGGACACTACATCGGAGTTTCGCGCCGAAGCGCTGAGCAATTGCGAGTGAAGGACTTGCCCAAGGTCCCTACGCGGCGACTTGAGGTGGATTCGAACCTCGAACCTTCCGGTTTCAAGGCAACGACGCCACCACTACACCACCGCGCCCCACGAGGTATAGGCTACTGATGACATTTCAATGAATCCTGCTCTTTGTAGGCTATATTTTGTACTCTGCAATACTTTATAAGGTCCTGTTTGCGCTAGAAAATTAACAGTAAGCCTAAGAAGATATATGCTGCAAACGCCGAGCTGTTGAGGGATAGGCAATAAACATTATTGTTTTGATTTCTAGGACGACCATAAAATCCCGATGGAGGAACTTCTCGGCCGTCTTCAGTGCGATTTGTCTGTGGTAAGAACTTTGTTAACTACTTCTTTTAGTAATAATTAAAGCAATAAGAACAACAATGGGAAGAAGAACTTCAGTTCGTTAAGTCAGCCCTAAGGCAACCATGCAGAGATATATGGGATGCTTCCACTTCTTAACATATAATCCTCTCCCTCACCGTCTCATCTTCCTACGGACAGTGTGTGGTCGATGTACTCATTATGGCTAAGTCGGACATGCAATTAGTTATAGTTATATATGAACTATTATCTATATCAATATTATTACTGAAACATTTTTTATTAAACTCAAAACTGTCCGTTTTTGCCATGCTAGAGTCGGGAGCGCTTCTGAGTAGTCTCATTGAAGAAGCGCTATATAAATTCTTGAATGAATGAATGAATTAATTAATTAATCAAGCTGTAGCCTAAAATTTTATATTCTCCGAATGTACACGTTTGTTGAACACTGCTGATAGCTTTGTACAGAATTTTAAGTTTGACTTTTAGCTAAATTGTTGAGTAGACCAAACTATATTGTCTGTATAAGAATTGTTTTGTCTTTAGGGCTTAACTTCTGAGGAGGTGCAGAAGCGTATTCGTGAAAATGGTCCGAACGCTTTGTCGCCGCCAAAGGAAACTCCACAGTTTGTAGTTTTCCTGAAGGTTTTGTTCAGCGGCTTTTCTCTGCTGCTTTGGCTTGGAGCCGTCCTCTGCGCCATTGCGTATGGCATTCAATTCAAAGATGTAGCTGATCCGCCAAGAGACAATGTAAGTCTGACTCATAGAGACTGTAAGTTGCCATAGTAACTTCTTATAATAGTCCGATTATAGTCGTACATTGTGATTTCATAGATGTTATAAATTGTCATATAGCCTACATGTAACCTTTTCTACTGATTGCATTGTGATGTCATAGAGGCCATTTATGTCATATACACGTAGTAACCTTTTATACTGATTGCATCGTGATGTCATAGAGGCTATGAGTTGTCCTGGTAACCTCTTATTACAATTGCACTGTAATTCCAGAGAGGCTATAAATTCCCATAGCGACCTCTTATAATTATTGCATTGTAATTTCACAGAGGTTAAAAATTGTCCCAGGAGCCTTTTATGCTACTTGCATTGTGACGTCATAAAGGCCATAAATTGTCATAGTAACCTTCTATACTAATTTCATTGTGATGGCATAGAAGTTAGATATTGTTATAGTAATCTTTTATGATAACTGCATTGTGATTTCACAGAGGTTTAAAAATTAATAATTGCTTTTGTAGTCACTTATGATAATTGTATTGTGATGTCATAAAGGTCATAAATTGTCCTAGTAGGCTAACCCTTTTTACTAATTGCACTGTTATGCCATGAATGATATAAATTATCATATTAATTGCATTTTGATTTTGTCACACATGTGACATGTAGTGACCATTTTGATGGCTATGAATTGCATTGCTAGAGTGTACTTAGTGATGGTTGACAGACTAAAATTAGCAGAGCGATGCGACTTTGACAGCTGCTATATATTGACTAGAGTCCAGAACAATAGCTGTCTTTCAGTAGACTTGTTTTTTTTACTTAGCTGACTTTTGTTGCGCATAGGCTAATTTTGTTAAATTATTTTAGTCATGAATTATGACAAAGTACGGCATAATAAGTTAATAACGTACGCTTACCGTATACGTAGGCCTACACCACGGTATCAGGTACGGAATTATAATGTAGACCTACGTTTCGTGCGCAGATCTGCCGTCGCACCTTGAGTAGGCCTAAGTCTATAGGCAGATTGAGTCTTGGTAGAAGTCGGTCCAGGAGGTGACCTGGGTCCACCAGGACATCCTCAAAGAGGCGAGAGTCGGTGTTGATTTTGGCATTGTCTTGTGTTGTCTGGTCTCGTCTTCTTGCGTATTGTTCCATCTTGCATCGTCTTGTCCTGTCTTGTTGTGTCTCGTTTTGTCTCGCCTTGTCTCGCATCAATTGTCTCGCATGTCCTGCCTTGTCTAGCATTATTTTGTACCGACTTGCTTTCCTAGTCTTGCCGCGCCTTGTCTTGTCTTTGTTTTCCCTATCTTGTCTCGCCTTGTCCTGTCTTCTCCCGTATTCAATCTTCTCGGCTGCATGATTCACTGCACCAGAGTTTGATTCCATCTGCCCCGTCACTTATTTCTCTTAACCCGTCATCGACCAAAGTGTATGGACCGTAAACCATAGGTAGGTAGAGGGTTAATAACAGACTGATCGTCCAGGTGGACCAATCGACGACTTGATCTCAGCTGTTGGCCTGAATGCTGCTTCTATTTAATCTGATCGTGTCAATTAGTTTCTTCTGCGGAGGTGGATTAAGGCCTGGTCAACATGATCGGCCGAACAGGGACTCACCCCACACCTCAGGATCGAACCCTCGCACGCTTAACTGATGATCAAAATGAGCAAAATATCAGATCTCTGAGCAAATTATTTCAATCTAGACCTACTAATTTTAACAAACGCAACTTTGCACGAGTGTGTGGTTATATTGGGACCCAATTAATCTGGCAGGCTCAGCTTAAAACCAGCCATGAAGCCCAGAAATGCATGTAAGAGCTGTTAATGTTGGGTCTACTTGCTTAAGCACTTAAGTTATTAAAACATGACTGTGTTCTTTTGTTGTGATTCTGTGGGGCTGGGACTCTTCATTTTGCAATTGAACAGGTCTACCAGATTTGTGAATATGTATAGACTCTACCCGATTGTGTTCTGTTGTGCTTTCCAGTTGTATCTGGGTGTCGTTCTCATCGGAGTGGTTGTCATCACCGGATGTTTTGCCTACTACCAGGTCTACTCCAGTTCCAAAGTCATGGAGTCATTCAAGCAGCTCATTCCAGAGGTATACGGTAGCCTATGCGGGATAATTAATTGCAAACGCACTAAGCCTATCCTGTCTTCAAAGTATTTAGACATATACAGCTGCTTTCTAAAAATATCCACCATTTGTCTCAAATGTTTTGTCATGAACTCATGATTGCGAGTGATTTTTGGGCTTATCTAAATTTATGTAGGCCATCATGATGGCTTTGTCCATTGAATTACAATGGAGCTTCATATCTTATCTGCGCGATTTTTGTCGCCCAGTGCCCGAAGTTGCAGCTATAGTGCGTTGGGTGCTTTGCTCTATACTGTGAAAGACCCAGGGGAAATTCCTAGTTTCATGGACATTGGACACGCTTGGCTGCTAGACAGCAATGAGCTTTCGCGGTTGCAGGCCCCTCGATCAATCCATTCGAACCCTTGGAAACCGTATATAATTTATGACCTCTGACCCATCAAACTTTGTCCATAAATCTCTCAAGTCTGATTTCTTTATTCCTGGAGCGCTTTTGAGTCGTTTCAATGAAGGGACGATCTATAGAATGAATGAATGAATGAATGAATGAATGAATGAATGAATGAATGAATGAATGAATAAATGAACGAATGAATGAATGAATGAATGAAACGAATGTTGTATATTAAACTAAACTTACTTTAATTAGTCGCATTATTGCCAAGCATTTCTCTGTCTACCTGATTTAAACCATTGGTCAAAATTTGTTTTTTATCTGTTTGTTAGTCGTTTCAGTTTGTGTACATTTCATGATTGTGTATGACATGTTAATTGTTCTTTGCACTGTTTTGCCACAGTCAAATGTAATCGACAAAGGAAAGGTCAATCCAGCCTCAGCAGGTCCATAGGACCCTTTTGGATTGATCATTTGACTATTATGCATCAATCACTTGAAAGTCATTGAGTTTGTATTGATTGATGTTATTCTGTATTTGATTGATGCTCTGTCAATAAACGGCTACTATACAATGTATAATTAATTATTATTCTATCCGTGAAGCCTCGTTGTCTGTCTGTGTGTGCGTGTGTGCAGCATGCGATGGTGTTGAGAGACGGAAAGCAGATTAACGTTTTGTCCCACGAGTTGGTCCTTGGAGACGTCGTTGATGTTAAGTTTGGAGACAGAGTTCCGGCGGACATAAGGCTCTTTGCTTCTCAGTCATTAAAGGTAAATCTCTTTTTCCATAGTCCTATCCGTCTCCAGTTCTTCCATGCACCTTGCTTCTCAGGCCGATACAATTCTAAACACTATACACCAAAGCCCTCTGCAGCTCTGCTTGTCTGCCTTCCTGCCTGCCTGTCTTTCTGCCAGCCAGCCAGCCAACCTGCCTGTCTTAGGAGCTTGACCTTGAACGTTTGTTAATCTCATTATGTCTATAATAGATTCCTCTTTGACGAGCGACTGTGAATAAACTTGATCACACGACTTCACTTTTTCGGTTCCGTAGAACTCTGGAAAGTGCGATTTTCGCCTATTTAATGCCATTACTTTTGAAGCTGCTGTACATGTATATATATATGATCAATAAAACTGTAGCCTTATAGGTCTACAATAATATTATTTATTGCTTAAGATTTGTATACTTTCTTATGGAAGTGATTGTGATGTTAAATCATAAATGGAATCGAATTATTTCAGGTGGATCATTCTTCGTTGACCGGTGAATCTGAGCCACAGAGTCGAGGCACTGAGTTCACGAGCGAGAATCCACTCGAGACGAGAAATATCATCTTCTTCTCAACAAACGTAGTCGAAGGTATGATTATGATCATAAGGCTTAGACATTCTTCTCTCCAGTGTGAGAATTGTGGAAGAAAACTGAGAGCGAGGTTGGACTGTGATCCACTTGGAACTGGGGTGTGGAAAACTTACTTTAAATACTATGAGGCTGTAAGAAAGTCTGGGGGTTGAAACACCGCCAACCCTCTGCAAATTCTCACCCTGCTGCTATCTTTGTAATGCAGCATGTTTGTTACAATTGCCCTAAGTGCATCTGGATTAGAGTTCTTTATGTTATAATAATTATAATGTTAAGTTCGATCATGATTGCCTTATAACTTCAGTGCAGTGTCATTACCAGTGTTCTTAAATTTTGATTAATATTACTTTGAATTCTAGTGAGACTAATGAATACTATAATTGACATCACTAATAATAAATATCGATATTATTACTTATATACGGCCTATTATCATCGATATTATCATTGATATCAGTATTATTGATATTAATGTCATTGACTCAAATTGACATTAATATTGTTGATGTTAATATTATTGATTTTATTGACATTAATATTATCGATATAAACATTATTGAAATTAATATTGTTGATATCAGTATTATTGATACTAATATTACTGCTATTATTACGGTAAAAATAAAAAAATAAAAATAATAATAATAATAATAATAATAATAATAATAATAATAATAATAATAATAATAATAATAATAATAATAATAATTAGACACTATTAATGCTATAAGTATTATGATTGTTACCCCAAGATAAAAACCATATATTACAATATTAGCCTACTTGCTGCCAATTAATGTTCTAATAATTAAATGTATAACAACAACAGGGACGGGTAGAGGAATCGTCATCAACACAGGGGACAACACAGTGATGGGTCGCATCGCTAACCTGGCAACTGGTCTGAAGAATACTTCGACGACACTTGCACGTGACATGACTCGCTTCGTTCAGATCATCATCGTCATCTCGTTCTGCATTGCATCGACTTTCTTCATCATTGCTCTCGTCTTCGGTTACAAGTGGACGGATGCCATCGGGTTTCTGATTGGAATCATTGTGGCTAATGTTCCAGAAGGTCTACTCACCACAGTCTGCGTGAGTAAAATTAATCATTCTCGTCTGTTATTATTAGGCCTAACATTGCTCTTTCACAAATCATATCCTGATTCCTCCTCTTCTGATCACATCCCTCGTCATTTCAATTATAAACATCACTCACCTTAGCCGTCCATCTATCTCCCTGCCTGACTCTCTGGACTTGACCCGCTGCCTATCGATTTTGTTTTGATTGAGCGCCTGTGAATAAGCTGGTTCCCGCGACTTGGCTTTTGTGGGCGCTGCAGAAGTCTCGAGATTACGATTACGATTAGAATTGTCTTGACGTGGCTTGGATTGCTCTGTATTGTCCTTATATTTTCCTGATTGTCTTGTCTCGTCTCGTCATGTCTTGTCCTGCCTTGCATTGTATTGTCGACTTGTCTTGCTTTGTCCCGTCTTGTCTTGTATCGTTTTGTCCGTTTTGCATTGTAGGGGAGAGTTGCCATGAATGGACCACCTAAGGCAAACTTAGGTGTGCAGCATAAATGCTACTAAATTTCTAAAAGGAAAGCACGCCATATGCTTGGTTGATTGTTCATCTATGTTATTAATAAGCAAAAGACAAAAAACATTCGTGGATTTATGAGAAATAAATCAACAAATAGGTACCCCTAAAAAGTCCAATCAAGGCAACCTGTTTCCTTGAATGGACCGCATGGTGTCCTTGATTGGACCATTTGCCCTGAATGGGACACAATATTTTAAAGACTTTTTAACAGGTAATTTTACCCAAAAAGCAAGGGAAATGCTTCAAAACTCTTAGTGTCTAACCATACAGTTTAAAATATCAATGCACAATTGCAGTAGCTGAAATCAGCTGAATATATGACTGGCATAACCTCTGCCTGCAGACCAATTAGGAGTACTTTGACATAATAACCAGTGCAGGTCTACATATAGACTATATAGGCCTATATATAGGTCTATATAGTGAAATAATATGGCCTAGCTAATACTGGGAATAAATGATTGTGAAGTATTACATTAGTACTCAGTTAAATCTATTTGAATATATCTAATACAAAAAGAAGCAGTTCGCACAGAGGTACATTATCCTCATCTATAATAGCAGTGTATTGCTTCAGAGCAACTGTTATGAAACTATTAGGCCTACAACTGACATTTATTGCATATTTTGAAATTATTCGTTCTATGCTTGTCAGATGCATCGCCAAATCTCATGCCACACTGTCGACTGTTGTTCCATAAAACTTATGCCAAAAGAGGATATTGCAATTGGTTAAAGAATCACAACAGGACATTGCAAGTACCGGTATCCTTAAATGGACCGTACCCAATAACATTGCAAGTACTGGTGTCCTTAAATGGACCGCACCCAAATTATCGGTCCAATTAAGGAGACTTAATGTGGTCCATTTCAGGCAACACGGACTACTTCTACTCACACTGTCATAGTTTAACAGGTGTCAGTCTCAGCGCTAAATCGAGTATTGTTGCTTAAACATGAAACCTGGCTATGATTAAAACAAACGTGACTGCAATTTTGAAAGCTTGCCTAAATTGCCTACACTCATTGTCAGGTAGAGCAAAAATTAGATCAAAACTACGTGAAATATAGTTTTTACCGCAACTAAATAAATGTTTAGAATTCCGTAAAACTGATAGCGGCGGTACGATCAATATTCAATCGCGCACGAATACAACATTTGAAAACGAAGCAAAAAATGCGTCTAGGGTGTTAAATGGCTGCGGTCCAATTAAGGCAACGGTCCATTCAAGGCAACTCTCCCCTATTGTCTTGCCGTATCTCGTCTTTTTTCGTCTGGTTTAAACTTTAAAGGTTGCGCAATTAAGAGCCCACTTCGTTTCAATATTTTTTTTAGTTATTTAAATTTGATCAGTTATCATCTCCTGGACGCTGTTTACCGCAAATAGTGCTTACATTATGAACTGTCACAACTCTAAGGCATAAAAGTTGTCAAACGATAGCCTACAAGCTAATGCGCAGGCTAAATAATAAGGGACAACAAAACAACACTATTATTATATTATTATAATATTACTAGCTGGGGAACCCGGCGTTGCCCGGGAAATTTAGGATTCGATCCGCTCCGGCCACAACCCCACCACACAACACACCACCACACTCCGACCTCTACCAGTACGCCACCTGAGAAATTTGGGTTTGAAGAAAATTTCCACCCCATCCCACTCCACTCCATCCACCCCCAACCCCACCGCTCCCACTCCACCCCACCCCACCTTTCACTCCATCCCCCTCCACCCACCCCACCCCTCCACCCTAACCCCACTCCCCACTCCACCCCCACCATAACTCCCCACCCCATCTCCAACCCCACCCCTCGACCCCTACGCCACCCCACCCCACCACCTCCACCCCTCACCTCCATCCCTCACCTCCATCCCACCCCTCCACCTCCACTCCACTTTAGACACCTCTAAAACGATTAAATTCACTGCATTTATACGTGGCAAGCGAATGAAAATTTATAGCGAAAATCAGCGTTTTCGACCCCCCCCGCACCCTGGCCCCATGGTGGTAGAGATTTGCCAACCACTGATCCGGGTGGTTCTGATGGACCTCTATCTAGGAAAACAAATTCAAATCAATAGCTGAATTTTTGTGAAAAAAATTTGGGGGTTTTGATCCCCACCCTGGCCCCCATGGTGGTAGAGAATCGCCAACCCCGCGACTTGGTGTATCATGCCGAGACCTACACAGTAGTGAAGGTTTGGAGTGAAAAGCTCAAAAACTGTGTGCGTGCATTCTGGACAAATATACAAACATACATAGCCAAGTCCTTTCTTATAGATATAGATTATTGCTGAAATTTAGTGAAAGACGTGGAATATGCAATATTCCACGAAAAATTATTAACTAATTATATTAATGTAATTTTTATAACATAGCAAGAAACGAATAGTCGCTGCCGCCATCTGTCGAATACGTTGGAAGTAGATTTCTTTCTATTCTTCGTTTCAACGGATCACTTATTCTTTGCCTACGTTTTCTTTGAATATTGCTAACAACTTCAACACTGCCAGGCTTTTGTTGTAAATATCGGTTTGTAATTTACAATCATTTAGATTAGAAATCGTAGGCACATGGTTAACTTTAAACAGACTATTAAGCGCCTGATCGAAGCCACTAATAATTTGATCTACCGATTAATT